>JABUQX010047061.1:80000-101730 GCA_015478945.1 Trachelipus rathkii
CGAGTTTAATGAACGAATACGCAAATTTGTTTGAACACAAAAATCTTTTCCTCGCTTTATTGCAAAACTTTTCCGCAGTTTTGATACTTTCTCCGCAATTATAACGTTAAATCTTGTAAGAAAATAGTAAATTAATGCACAAAATTAACAAACTTAATACAATTATATCACTAAATAACTATATATCTATTATATAATATAACTATATATTTATATATAATAATATATATATATATATATCATAGTTATATATAAATACACAAAATTAATATATATATATATAATAATATATATATATATATATAACTTTTCCGTATCTATCTTTCTACTTGGACCTTTCCTTCTTGCTGGAAATGTGAAGCTGATTAAGCCTGTGCAAAAAAAAAGTAACCCAACTACTCGACCTATCGTATTAACTTAGTTCTTTCTAAAGTTTTAGAATCTTTCCTTTAAGAAGAAGATTTGGAAACATTTCAATTCTTCTAATCTTATCTCAGATCGCCAGTTTGACTTTCGTAAGAAGCGCTCTACTACTGATCTTCTTTCTCTTCTTTCTGATTCTTGGTCCTCTTCCCTTCGGCCTTTCGGTGAATCCTTCGCTATGGCGCTGGACATTATCCTGAAGCCTTCACGACAGAGTTTGGCACAAAGCTCTGAACTCTAAACTTCCTTCTTTCTGTATCTATTCATCTCTCTGCGACCATCTCTTTGATCTCCTTTCTAGTCGTTCTATAGCACCTGTTGTAGACGATCACCGTTCATCGTTTCAACCTATAAATCTACTTTTCATCAAGGACCATCTTTCTATTACTTCATCTCCTATCCACTTATATGAAGACTTCTCCACCCTTCATTACTCCCCATTTTATAGACATCCCTCCCAACAACAATTAGGTCACGCTAGAGAAAGATTCTTTTCAATGCTTCAAAAACTCAGTTCCTCTATCTTTCTACTCGGCATAAGTCCCCACACAATAAAACATCCTCTTCGAAAACACGAAAACTCAAATCTTCGTCTGTCCTTAATATTCTTGGTGTTTTTCTTAATTGGAAGGATTATATTACTTCTCTTTCTAAACAAGCTTTCCAAGAGGTTGGGTGATCTGAGGGAGCCTTCAGAAGTTCTTCATACAGTCCCAGTTGTTTACTCTTTTTTTTTTTTAAAACTCTTATAAGTGTGTCTCGTTATTCACCTTGTATAGAGATGACTCTCACATCTGAGGTTTTTCCACTCACAAAGTTCTTCTTGAAAAAAGCCGAGTCTAGCTCTAGGCTTCTCGTCCTATTAACTCTTCTGCTCTCGCAAACTCTCTACAATCTCTTTCAACCCATCGAATTGTTGCCTCATTCTCTATATTCTATCGCTATTGCAAAGGACACTGCCCTTTTAAACTCTTCAACTCTTCAATCGCAAAGGCTCGTGCGATAAGCCTTTCTACACAGTTTCATTCCTTCTTTATCCAGCTCTTTCCCTCCAGACTTAACCACAATGTCCAATCTTACATGTACTCCACTGGTAAAGTCTGCAACACATCTTCTTTAACTGTTTTCCTAACTACCTTTGGCTTAAACACTTTCAAACGTCTTGTAGCAGCATGTCGGCCTTTTAGTTCAACCTGTTTCAGGAACTCATCCAAAATATTATTGTACATTTTCAGATGTTTGTAAAATCAATAAAAATAATCGTCTGTATATATATATATATATATATATATATATATAATATATTATATATTATTATATATAATTATATATTATTATAATATATATAATATACTATATATATACTATATAATATATATATATATATCATACAATATTATATAATTTTAATATATATATATATATATAATATATATATATATTATATAATATATATATATATATAAATATATATATATATATATATATAATATCTATATATATATATATTATATATATATATATATTATATATATATATAATCCATATATTATTATTATATATTTATATATTCGGATATTATATATATTATATAAATCCGAGTTTCAAAGCAGATGATATCGAACGGGGGACTGAAAAAACTGGTTCCGAGATTGCCTCTTTTGGGTAGCGGAATCGGTCTAGGTGAGAGCCTCCTTGTACTTTGTCTAAACCGCCCGATGTTCAGTCTTTACTATATATTATAGTTTTCTTCTCTTATAATATTACTAAATATTATATATAATATATATATATATATATAAATATATATGAAATTTTTTATTAAGAGAGTATTATAATATCACTAATCAACAATTAAGAAAATTAAATAGTAAAAAATCACTCTCTCTCTTTTTTTTTCTGTTCCAACGTGAAATTTTAATAGAGAAATTTGCACTACAAACATATCGCTAAATTTCTACACGACTGATCATTATAAAAAGTATAATTCTTCCATGCCACAGTTCATTTAATTTTTAAATTATAATATTAAACAATAAAATTTATTTTAATGAGCTTATTCCATTATTATTATTATATTATTTATTCATTAAATTATTATATTATAGTATTATTATTATTATTATATATTATATATTATTATTATTATTATTATTATTATATCTTATTTTAAATATAATAAGTAATATAATAAAAATAATAATAATAATAATTAATAATAATAATAATATAATAAAATAAATAATAATAAGAATAATAATCATAATATATAATAATAATTAATAAAAAATATAATTTTTATTATTTTCATGAGATTAGTTTCTTCTACAGATTATTATTATTATTATTATCTTCAGGAGATTTTCTGCAGAATATTATAATTATTATATTAATTATAATTATTATTAAATAATATAATATATAATATTAATATTTAATATTATATTCTATTATCTATTATATTATTATTTTATTATAAGTATTTTTCATAGTATACTTATTATTATTATTATGATGTTGTATAAGAGAGTACATAAGATATATATATAGATAACTATATAGTTTTATATATTAAATATATATATATTATAAATATATAATATATATATATTACTATAACCGAGCAGAGATCCTATTCAAGGACGAAGATTACTCATTTTTATTTTTTTTTTTTTTTTTTTTCTTTTTTCCCCTAATCTTTGGGGGGAAAAAAAAAAGGGTGCGACCCAAAAACCGGGGGCCCCCCAAAAGGGGGGCCTGAATCCATTGGCAAAGCCTCAACATTTTCCAGCACCGAACCATGTTATGAACCTGGTCCTCTTTTCCGCTTTGCTGGGCGAGCTGTTCTTCCACTGAGCTACCGGGTAGAGAGATAGAGGAGATTCCTCTCTTCTGGCTAATCTACGCAAAGATTCACTCTTCGTATGTTTTGTCCAACAGTGTCATAATCGGTATGCATTCAATTGCAGACACTAAAATGAAAAAGTATTATTTTCACAATTAATTCCAAAGTATGCCTTAAATTTTAAATTTTCCAAAAGAGAATAATCCAAAATGTTACTGTCAGCGTCTATTAAATACAGCTTAGCTGAAAGTTTCAGTTTTTTATTATATTTTTTTTTTTTTTTTTTTTTTACGTTATCACCACCGCTCACGGCAAAGCCCTATCAAGGAGGGGGTGTTAAAATAAAAACAAAACTATCAACTAACGCAAATCACGAGATGAGCACAGACGCGGGGCTTTAAAGTGGGGAGATTACATTGAGTAGAGAAACAATAGAAGCATGGAAAAAGAGAAATTCCACAAACAGAGCTGGCAGGAAAAGAAAGGAGGCGCGCAGCAACTAGTCTGGGAGTTGCTAACATCCAACACAAAACTCATGTGCCGGACACAGCACCCCTTTGGCTAACGAGGGCGTCTTAAGGAGGCGGCAAGCGAGGGAATTTCCCGTTCGAGCAACCTACTATAAATCACAGGTAATATGTATTCAATAATACCCCTACAGTTTCACTATATACATTTGTAGTCCCCGGCAATTAAATATTTTCACTCTGTGAGGTCCTTTTGACGCCTACGCCCGATTGTGACGGTGGAATGCGTGCGGGTTTTTGTTGTGTGGTAATATTCACCACAGACAATATCTCGTGCTTCACTTAGAATCCATCGGCGTAGTGTCAAACAATTACCGCTACATCTGCTAGGTCCAGTTCACGTCCCAGCAGTTGTGAAACATTAACTGTAGGGATCATTAATTGACTAATACCTATACACTGTATTATACAGTTGTTACCATACATTTAGTCGCCCGAATAAATATTTTTCACTCATTGAAGTACCCTGTTTGACGCTAATCGCCCGAGTGGACGAGTGAGCGTGTGTTTCCGTTGTGTGGTTGCATATATTCACCACAGGAACAATTCTCCGTGCTTCACTTGTTAGTCCATCGTTGCGTAGTGGTCAAACACATACGCGTAATCATCTAGGCTCCCAGGTTCACGTACCAGCCCAGTTGTGAAAATTACTTAGGGTATTATTGAATATATAATATATAATATATAATTATATATATAATATATATATATATATATATATATATATATATAATAAAATATTATAGATATAATATATATACAATAGTATATACTATAGGGTGAAGGTTACCATATTAAAGCGAAGGAAAAACCATTACACTTTATTGAAGGAAGTTTACTTTAGAACGAAAAGTTTACTAATATATGTGCATCTAGACATGAAATGCCAGGAGCCTCAATTAAAAAAAAAAAGAACAATTTTTTTAATTTTTCAGTTATCATAATATACTTACTTTAAGATCGTTCAAAATTTTTTAATTGTTCTCACGACGTTATTACATCATTTAATTTTTAAACGCTCAATGGAACCCAAGGGGGTAAACACAACCGAGGTAGCGAGATTCGGGTCTCTCCGCCTCCCCGGAGAACAACAGCAGTAGGACCTATTCCCCCCTTCGGAGAGAAGGGTCTCCGAACCCCGCCTCTTTAGGTCATTTGGGTTACAGCGAGGTTCCTCCCCGCGCCCACTCCCCCCTACCGAAAGTATTGAACAAACGGTCCCCCCCTCTGTTCCCGTCGGCTCAAGACCCCCTACTTGGGCCGCTGTAAAACATACCTTACTTACATATCCACCAGTATTTAACGATTAACAGTAAGAGAGGCTCGAGCCGACGGGAACCAAGGCGGACGTCTTTCCATCAACCCACCAACCCCCCCCCCCTGATAGGCAGGGCGGAGGAACCCCCCGCCTGACACCCAAATACCAAAAGAAGGCCGGGTTCCGATGACCCTCCCCGGAGGGGGGAAATGGTCCTACCCTGTCGTTCCCGAATGCGAGAGACCCGACTCCTGCCATCTTGCACCAATCGCGGATCATTACCCTTGGGGTTCCCATTAGTTTAAAAAAATAAAAAATAAATAAAACTCGCAAAACTCATTAAAAAATGCTTGCACACGATCTAAAAACACAGATACCAACGACCCAAAGCATTGCGTCTCTGAAGTAATTATAAAAAAAATAAAAAATAACAAAAAATAAAAATACATCTGCTTTTTCATGTTCTACAGTAATATATAGTAAACTTTTCTTCTAAATAAACTTTTCTCTAAAGTCTATAGTTTTCCTTCCTTACTATGGTAACCTTCACCAAGCATTCACACCCCAATAACCATTATAACCATCATATATTCATATACACAATATATAACTAATACTATATATATAGCTATATAGTAGTATTAATATACTAATAACCCTACCCCAATATAATAGTACATAATACTACAATAATCCCTACCTCAAATATACAATAATAATTAAAAATATAATAATAATATAAATACTATATACATATATAAATATAATATATACCTAATAGTATATAACATAAATAAGTACTAATACTAATACTATATAGTATTAATATAATAATATATATATAAAATATACTATATAGAATAATAGTATATATAATAAATATATGATCACGGAAGTTTATAATTATTATTCTGAATGGAGAAAAAATGTATTCCTTAGATAAAAAGCTCATTAGCGTACCTTCTCAACAATTAATTTTTAACTTGGAAAAAAAACAAACAACAAGATAAATAATAAATTGCTAGATGAACCACGTAGCGGTTCAGACCAAACAAACATGCCAAAAAAATGAAAATAATTCTGTTGAAAATTATTTTTTATATTTTTTTTTTATCTGAAACGTTTGGCAAAGGTTTACTGGACAAACGTATAAATACCACGATTTTTCAGATTATATATAATATATATATATTATATATATGTTATATATATAATTATATATATATATAATATATAATATATAATATATATAAATATATATATTATATATATATATATTATATATATATATATACACAATATATTATATATATATAATATATTATTATACTTATATTATAATATATATACTATATATAATTATATATATATATATTATATATATATTATATATATAATAGTATATATAATATATATATATTTATTTTATTTATTTTTAAACATACTCACCAGTATCACCGCATCAGATGCAGTGTGCGTTCGTGATTGTTAAGGGTTTAATCTTATCAAACACCTCATGAAATAGATTATAGAAGAATGGCGGCTTTTCAAGCACCTTGCTACCAGAGACCGAAGAAGAAATCTTCAATTGACTCGAAACGATGACCTCTATGAATTTGCAGCTTCACACCAAAGACTCGTTCACATTCTAGAATATAAAGTCCCCCCACAAAAAAGAATGTTGTTGTTTTAAAAATCTCATATTCAAATTACTCTCAAAAACAGAATATGTGCCGAAAAATAATTGTGCTCTCCATCTCCAGATTTTTCAAACGATATTACTTAAAAATTAAAAAATTTAAAATTTAAATTTCCGACATTATTTTTAAAACATTATTTTTTACTAGTTATTTCAAAACCAAACTGAACTTAAATTACACTCTCTTCTGAAACACAATTCTCAACAGCAAATTTGCTGTCCTTTCAGGAATTTTCTGTGACTTTCCAATAAACCAACTCAAAGATCTTATACTCACTTCTTCCCAGTCTTCCTCGATGTTTCTCTTTTCGCTTCCCTTCTGGTTTTACCGCGTCTTTACTCGATGGGGACCGTCGAATCATAATATATATTATATATATATATATATATTATATATATATATATATTATTATATATATATAATATAATATATATATATATAACATTATATATATATATATATATAATATATTATAATATTATATATATACATATATATATATATATATATATATTATATATATTAATAGATATATATATATTAATATATATATAATATATATATATATATATATATATAATATATATATATATATATATATGATATATATATATATATTTATAATATATATATATATATTATATATATATATATATATATATATATAATATATTATATATAAAAATATTTATATATATATATATATATATATATATGTCCGAGAATTGTCTGGATAACTTTCTCATAACAAATGTATTATGGACAAACCGAGGTATTTGAAAAAAACATTTAGAATCTTTATTATCCAAAATCTGTTTCACATAAGTAACAATGTTACAAAGTTTTCATATGTGTAGCATTAGTGAGTCCCAAAACATCCAGTCAATATCCCAAATTCTGTCATGATACACACCAGCATTCCCTACATTGATTTGTTGAATACAGCTGAGATTCTTGTTTTTAAATCAGCAATGTCTGCCACCTTTGTATTCTAAACTACATTTTTGACGAATCCCCAACGGAAAAGTCCCATTGTGTGATGTCGGGAGATCTAGGCTGCCAAGAAATTGTACCTCTAGGTCACACATGGTAATGGAATTTTGAGAGGGCTCCATCAGCTTGGCTTTCTGTTCCTCTGTCAGCCTGTACGGCATAAACAGGGTACAGATCTTTCCCTTTCCCAAATCTTCGCGGAGCATGGTGTGCATCGTGTCCCTCTTAATGCCTGTTTCATCCACTATCAAACGTAGAATCAGTCGCTTGGCTCTTGCCAACAAGTATCGCACTCTCTCTCTCTCTCTCTCTCTCTCTCTCTCTCTCTCTCTCTCTCTCTCTCTCTCTCTCTCTCTCTCTCTCTCTCTCTCTCTCTCTCTCTCTCTCTCTCTCTCTCATGGCTGGTGTTTTTTTCGACGACGTCCCGAATTGTGCTCATCCTCAGTTGTTTCCATCCCTTTGCGGAGAAGCATTGAACCATTTCGTATAAATTTTTTTGCTCACGAGCAACCGCCCGTCACCATCAACCAGCATTCCAATGGTCTCCGTCGGGGTTTTCCCAATTGTAGCAGAACTTAATGTTCACTCGTTGCTCCATCTTATCCATGCTGTGATACTAGCTCTTATAATGACACTTATCGCACTGCGACACTAGCTCATATGATGACAACAGTGTGACTGCCAACTGTGGGTTTACACTGAATGCTCTAAGAATAAACCATGGCTAGCGTTTCGTTTCTCGAAACATGACTCTTCATAGCCCTTGCAATCACGAGTGTATCCTAGCTCTGCTCATTTTGTAATTATTTCAGCCATTATCAACCGTTCTCTAGATATTTCTTCTGGAAGATTCTATATATATATATATAATATATATATTAATATATATATATACGAATATATATATATATATATATATATATATATAATATATATAAATATTATATATATATATATAATATATAAATATATAATGATTTCTTAGATACTTTTAGTACGTTATCAACTTTGAAACGTAATGAAAGTGATATCGATATTATTAGACAGATATTTGGATATCTTGCCAACCCACTCCTTACGAGGAAATAGACACGATTCGTAATGACGGTGCCCAAAATGTCCTCCACGAAAATCTTTGATCCCATAGGCGACGCACCGTCTGCCTCAGCGCACTGAGGGTTGCTTGTGTGGTTACAGCTGTCGCAGCCACCGCTCAACATAGCCACACACATGTTCAATTTTTAGTGAAAGCCGGACTTATGCTGTCAATCCAAGTCCTTGATTTGGACCGTCCATTAGTATTCGTGACACACTCTGATTTTGTGTCTTGCATGTTTGGTCATGCATTAGAACGAATCCAGTCACCGATGTAGAATGCATATGCACGACATACGGTCAAGAATGTTCTCGGTTGTACCGTTGCGTGGTATGGACCCGCATCTACCGAGGGAACTCTGAGACGATCGCTAAGGGTATGCCTCCCTAGACTATCTAGAGATCCACCTCCAAATGGCAATCACCTCCAGAATGGCAATACCTTCTTTCAGTATAAAACATTGCTGAGCACCCTCATCTGAGTCGCTCGATAGACTTTGGAACGGCGATCGGAGGTGTGGTCTGGATCTGGACTCATCCTAAACAGTCAATTTCATCCAATGTAGTTTTCCTAGGCAAATGCTATTAGCGCCGTTCATGCTCTTCTGGTTATGTCCGTAGTACCTATGCGCTGGCCTGGTCGCAAATTATGTTTCGTGAGTCTACGTATTGTCTTATCATCACACGGGTTCCCATGTATCAGTACAGCTAGATTTGAGTGCCCTTGCTTTAAATTGCGGTGTCTCCGGCCCACAAACGCTTCAAAACAGTCTGCAATGCCAGTGCTATCTCGTGCGAGCCTGCCCTGGCCCGCCGTGTGTGCTCTTGGTGTCATTGTACTGCTGCACGACCGTGACACATGTTGTTGTGTGCTACACAAAACGCGGATCGTAGTTCACGCGGTACTCGTCTCCTCGGCACGGACGGGTCGGTATCTGTACGCACTCCATCACGTGTTACGTCGACGTGCAATTCTTTCCCCCTGCTTGATAGCTGCTACAATTCACATCTGAAAGGACACATGCTCAACATGTCTCCACCCCATAACCTATCCCCCAATCGCTAGAAGCTGATACGTTAACGTTGTCTTTACCTTAAATAAAGCGAACGAGACCCCATACACCCCTAACACTATTTCAGTGCTGATATACTACTGTCCCTGGATGCTATGTTATTTGCATATAAGATTACACTGCTTTCTGATCCTTCCTGTAACCGGTTTTCGCATATGCCCAGTGGTGCGTTAATTTTAACGAGTAGAGAATTATATATATATATATATATTAGATATATATATAATAATATAATATATTATATATCATATATATATTATATATATATATATAATAATATTATATAATATAGTATTATAATATATATACTATATATAATATAATATATATATATATATATATTTATATATATATATAATATATATATAGATATTATATATATATATAATTATATAATATATATATAATATATATATATATATATATATATATTATATATATATATACCACATATATATACATAATATACATATATAATATAATATATATATATATATATATATATATATATATATATATATATATATACTATTATATAATATATATATATAAATATATATATCATATAAATATATAGATTACATATATATATATATATAATATATAATATATAATATTATATATATATAATATATATATATATATTATATTATATATATATATATATATTATAGATATACAACATATATTTATTATATATATATATATTATTATATATACTATATATATAATATATATATATATATCATATATTATATATAGTAATATATATTATATATATATATATATTAATATATATATATTATATATTATATCAAATTATATAATTTCAAAATTTGAAATTATTTTGTAATTAAAAAATTTTGGCTTGTCCTCAATGTTTTGAATTTTGGGTAAAAAAAACGAATGTTGCAACATTTGAATTGGAGACAAGCGCGAATCTGCTAAGAGTTTTGTATTTACAGTTTGTATGGAAGAATTTTGTTTTCTTGGGCAGTGCGTTCTGCACTAGTGTTATTTAAACACACATTTCTCTTTAAAGTTTATATTAATATTATTTCTATCTACTTTGAATGGATAAAAGGAAAAGACAGCCGCTATGAAGCTCGAAGATATAGAAGCTGGCAAAGAAAAAAGAAAAGGAAAGGATGCCAAAGAAAAAAAAAAACTGCCTTAGAAAGTCCACGTTACATTATTTTTTAAATTGTCTGAAAAATCAAAGGGACATTCATTGCATATTAGATAGCTAGACCTTTCAATAATGGAAGAAAATGATTACGGAGAAAACCGCATTAGTGGAGACGATGAGGCTATTGTGCGCATTACAAATTATTCCTTTCCAGGGCATACATTTCCAGGGCATTCTGACCTAGGGCGCATATCCTTCATAACACCTGTCCAAAATGATGGCACTTTCCGTAGCCTTTTAAAGTATCGGACCAACGGGGGTGTCCTACTAGGAACAATTGAACAAGAGCACAATTGAAGGGAATATTGAAGCATTGTGCAAGGAACTCGATGTGCATAATAAGCTCCAAGAATTCAGATGCATTAACTTAATCCTTTTTGATTATTAGAAATTGTAGAAAGTGTGGTTAGAGCTCTTTCGGCACAGTTTTAGCTGAACGAATCACGATATAATCCTCAAAGTGATATAGTTTTATCATTGTACTCACATACTATTAAAAAAATTACGCATAATAGATCACATTCACTAATAACATAGAAGACTTTTTCTTTCATTTGGTGACTGTTAACGACGTATCATTTGGTCATAACTTTGTGAGAGTTCTACAGGAAAAGTCATGACTCGGATTACGATTTAGCCATTTGAGAAAGTAGGATCATTATGAAATCTTGTCACGCGAGGATAAATTATCACGTGGTGTCTGAACTCATTTTTCGAGTAATAAATCCTATTTCCAAAGATAATTATAGACTAGCGTAGTCTATTGCTTAATATTTAGTCGCTAACTATAGATATCAATTTAAGAGTCAGTAGCTTGTAAGATAATGTAATGGGTTGTAAATATCAGAAGACATTTCATCAAATTTCAAGCTATATGAAAGCTGGGCCTTCTCATTTCAGAGAGCAAAAATTAAGAGGATTGAAATCAAAATTGTGAGTAAATAAAGAGATTGAAAAATAGTACACTTCGAATAACTCAGATTAATGCGGTTATAGCTATTAAGACTGTGTCAAATCTATTTTTAAGAGAGACAATATATCTACACTACTCACTAAATAGTACAGTTCTGACAATTGTCAATAATTAGCAGGTGAACATTAATTAGAGATTGTACAAATTTATTATAATAACATACTAGAGGAACGCCATCCTTCATATAAGCTCTATATGGTTATGTAGCTTATCAATTGTTGTAGATTTAACCTACATTACTTCAAAATACCATCAATAAAGCATGGCTATATGTAGTATCAAGTTATTTAGATTAGAAATAGCACAGTAAAACTCTCATACTCTAAGTGAACTTCAGATCAGAGTTTCACAGAAGTAGTTATCGAAGTGAGTTCACTTGCGCTTAGGGCCTTAGGATGTCGTCCTTCATATAATACAAATATTAACAGATACCAAGAAAACTAAATTAATGATTGGTCTCCACAGTAGACAATGAGATCTAATCTACATCTCTAAAGCTCAAGATGAACGCTATTATTATTAAGATGTACTATTGAAGGATGACATCCTAGAATATAATTTTTTTATATCTATAGTTTAGATACTATATATGAACTATTCCTCAGTAGATGAAATAGTATCTTTTCAACATCACAAGTAACGGACTCTGTAGTGTATATTACTTAGTACTTTCGACTCCAGCTAAGCTATGTGACGGTGTTCTATCTTAGTACAATTATATATCGCCATTTTGAATTCTTAATCAAAACTGAGATCTTAATTGATTCTCACTTAGAAGTCTTCCATGGGAGAGGGGAATTTGTGGAGATAAAAAGTGGGAAAGGAATACTCAGAAAACCTTATCATATAGTTGCCTCGCGGGATTCACGACTATATTACCACGTAAATAGTTTCCAAATATAAACTTTCTATTGATAAGTTTAAATTATATACTAATGTAATCATATTATAACTATATTAATTTTATAAATGATTATTAATAATTGGTTTGATATATATATATAATAGATAATATTTTAAATATCATATATCTAATATATATTTAATTATAGCAGTCATATATATATATATTACTATATTAATTATAATATATATATAATAATTATTAATAGTATATATAAGATATATTAGTAAAATACCTATTAATAATATAATTCTATATATAATATTTTAGTAGTATAATAGTATTAATAGTATAAATTGATATATATATAAATTTACTATATTATATATACTAATATATGTAAATTATAATCATTAATAATATATATATATATATATTACTATATATAATATCTATATTACATATATATACATAATTATCTTATATTTATATATAGTTATATATATTAATATAGTACTATATACCTATATATATATATATATATTATAATACTATGCATATATATATAATATATTATATTTATATTATATTAATATATATTAATATACTATTTACTATATTAATTAACTATATATATATAATATATATTATATGAATATATGTAAACTATACTAAATGAGAAGAGTAGACAGATATAAGAGAGAGAGAGAGAGAGATGCAGATATAATGGAGATAGATAGATAGAGAGAGGAGACTAAGAAAAGAAAAGGAAAGAGTTAGATAAATAAATAGATTTGAAATGAACTGAAAGATGGGGTTATACGAGCTACTCACCAGCCTTCCCCCCCAAAACAAATATCTATAGGCGGAGGCCACTGAGTGTCTATTTATCTGTTTCTCTTATAAACTTATATTCTTTCATAAAACGTTCTTTGGAAAAATATAACCTCATTTTATTAAAACAAATAAAAAAATATTTACCTGTTTTTTAATTTTTGGGTACCTATCCTTTCATTACCATTCTCCTGGATTGGAAAGAATAATCTTCTCAATATCATCTAACAAATGCTGCTGGAATGCACAAGTATTATCGAACTAATACTTATTAAACTTAAATGTTGGGAATGAGGTCTTTGTCTAGTATTATCAAATTTATCCAAAATTCAGACTCTCACTACAAATGGATACTCTTTCTGTTAACATTTTTATTTCTACTAGTTTATTCACCAATACATATATGAATAAAGCTAACATAACAAAATTAACGGATCATAATAACTCATAAGGTCTATATTGATACTTATATATATATATATATATATACCTATGAGTATATATATAAATATATTATATTATATTTAATATAAATATATATAAGATATATTAATATTAAATAATATATATATATTAATACTATAAGTATATATAATAATTTATATTATATATGACTATATATATATATATAAATATATTTAACAATATATATACTATATATCTAATATATATATCTATATTATTATATATATAATTATATTTATTATTATATATATATAGTATTTTTTAATTTAAATATCATAATATATTATATATATATATATATATATTAATACGATATATATATATATATATATATATATATTATTAATATTACTTATTTTATATATATATAATAATACATATATATATATATCATATAGTATATTATAACTATATATACTATTATTATATATTTATATATATATTATATAGCTTAAATAATATATATATAATATATTATATAATATATATATAATATATATATAATATTATATACTATTTTTAAGACTCGTTATATATATAATATATGTTAAATAAATATGACGTCAATTTAGTACTTATACTAACACTGACTCTCATATAGCTAAAACCTAGATCAATATAATTTTATCTCTATTGATCATTACATATAATTTATTCTTTTATCCATTAATCATACAAGATCAATACGCTTTTCTTCAAAACAATTAAAATAAAATAATTAGAATATAAATTTTTATAACCTCATAAAATTATTTAAAGATCCCGAAGAATAAAATTTCTTTCATTATACACTTTTCTTTACTGAAATCCAAATTTCATAATTTTATTATGAATATTATAAGAAGAAGATAACAAATAAAAAGGATACTTCGTAGCTATAATATAACAAAAAAAGTTATTTAAAATAAATTCTATTAATAAGTGAAAAGGCTATGTCAATTTGGAAAAGTTTGATTAAATAATTACAATATAATTATAAGTTATAATTACGCTTAACTTCTACTTTTGAGGTTATATCTTGTATCAATAATTAGAAATGGCCCTTTCGGGAGTTTTGTATTGTTGGCTTCGATAAAATTATGCGTTAAATTGTTCTTGGTAGTACACTCTGATTAGAGGTAGAATGTGACTAAGAAATGTGTGGGCACGTTTATCTCATATATTTCTTTGATTGTGGCTTTCATATTTTTTTGTTATTATAAAGAGGTTTTGCAATAAAGCCCATGGCATTGGGTATATTTTAATTTTCTTGTCCTTTATTTTAATATTATTAATGAATTTAATTTACTGAAAGATTTTTTGTTTTTTAGCTGAAACTTCGTTTATTTTATACTAAATTTGATGAGCTTATTCTGGTCCTCATTTAGTACAGTAATTTCGACGATATCTTGAGAATGTTAGATGTTGTGTAGACAGTTGTTTGAAATTAATGATTATTATTTTTAGGCATGTGCAACAGGGCATAAAGACAGGCATGCAATATGGTTATCCACAAGCACTTGTCGAAAATCAGCTACAACTGGCTGAGGATGTTTTTTAGAGCCTACAAGTTCCATCAAGTAGTCACAAGATGAAGTGTTCACTCATCTACAAAGTTAGTGCAACAGAAGTTAAAGGCATATAAAATAAAGCAGGCATTCCAACAATAGAATTTGAAGTGTTATGTGAAAGTGAAGGACTATGTGAATGTCAATTGATTTGATGAGTCTGATTTCAATTATTACTCACATATCTCTTCATCACTCTGCATATCTAATAAGTATAATCGATTCTATAAATTATTCTGACATTTGGTGATTCAAGTTTGTTTCATTGATATGGTTATTTTGTTGAACGTAATCATGTCAATTTTATATCACTCAATGAATTAAAGATGTAAGAGTCTTTTTAATCTGTCATGCAAAGTGCTGCTCAATATATCTCTCTATCGACATTCAAATCGACGGTTACTAGACAGATATTTCTTGTAGACTCTCTCGATGTGCACTTCAGCGTAAGTGAAAGGAACGAGTTAGAAAATTTGTAAGTATATATATACGAAAGTTTATAGTAATGGATGCAATGTTTTTAGTGATTGTTGGCTTTAAGAGATAGAGTGTGTTGGTAGTTTCATTAGAATGAATCATTTTTTTCCTTCGCTTATTTAGTTACTTTGAGGAGAAATGTAAAGCATTATGTACCTCTGAGATAACCTAGTAAGCTCTGATCTTGTGTTACAATTCTTTAAGAGTGTGAGAATTAAGTGTAGAAGTGCATTAGGAATTGCATGTAATATGCATTGAGTTATCTGTACTCACTCGCCTTATACAGCTTCGTTTAATTTATCAAATGTTTTGAGTTGGTCAACCCTACGTGTTGTGTTGTCCCTGGTGGTTGGGATCGTTTTTTGTGTCGTGTTGGTCGTCGATTCCGTGTGTGTGTTGTGTATAAGTGTGATATGTATGAACTATTAACGGCGGTGATAGTGGTTATTGGTGGATACGCCATAGGTTAGGGGACTAGAGTCCAAGAAAATTATGTCTGTAGAGATCATAGTAACGTTAAGCAGGTGTGATGCTCGATATTGTGGGTCTGGCTCATAACAGGGAGGCATAATCTGACTATTGGTTTTTAAATGGGAAGAAATAGATTTGAATACTTTCGTTACGGATCACACTTGGGATGGGGTCGATATAAAAGTTTAGAGACGACTCTTGCGTTGGGGCTCTAAAGATCTATGGATTTTATTTTCGCCATTTTCTCTCTCGGGAGTCTGTACGCTGGGTCACGATTTTAAAGTCTCTAATCTAGGGTGATAGGATTTTCGATAGATTTCATAATTTTTAATGAAGTATATCTCTGGAGGGTAAAAATTACTTGAAGTTGCAAATCTTACAAGAGACTTTAAGAGGCAGTGATTCCCGAATGGAACTCCTGTGACCTACCAGGGAATATAGAATGGGTAAATATTCACACTGTGTGCGATCTACTTAAAGATAACTTCATATGGCATCATAATGCATGTTGCATTTTGACTGTAACTCACACTCATGAGATAATTATTTCAGTGGTATGGATTGATAGTAGTAGGGAATTAGCATGGCCATCGTCTCACATGACAGTGAGCCTTATTAACAAACCTGCTCTTCTATATTTGATTACCTCAGTACCCAAATACTCTTAAATTTTCACTCAATTACCTGGCTCTGTATGTATTGTAGATTCTTAGAAACAGTTAACGAGAAGATCTAAGTTCTGTACATAGCTGTAATTTACTAAAAACTGTTTTTTAATTCAGCAAAGGGTCAAATGCAATCATAATAAAATTGCTGTATTTTAGATCGCACAGCCGGTGCTTAAGCCATGTCCAGTGCTAATTAAAAGTACAGACTGCTTCGGATTGTACGTTTCACAGAATTCCGCATTGATGACTGAGGCGATTTGCTACGATTTCGTATGAATCTTCTATGCCCATATTGGTTTCTTATATCGCTCCATGCCCTTCTGTCAATGGTGGCAAAGAAGTTTCACTTTATGGTATCACGTATCGAAAAACTTCTCTGAGGATCAGAACGCATTTCTCAGATGCTCTAAAAACTCCATTTTGTCATCTCAGAAAACTGTTGCTAGCGGTGTTGCAGATGAACGGAAACAACTCACAAGTATTTGCAGCATAACTATTCGACCAAAAAAGATTTCCTCCCCATGAATTGCTCCGCTACTACTACTACTGCTATACGTCAACTCACGCACTTCTACAGTGGAATGATAGAGGGGGTACTTCATCACCCCCACCTCTTCTTGCTGATATTAGTGATGATATTTGGTTAGTAACCAACAAATTCTCCTACCAAAATATCCGTGTCATTCGGTCGATTGTTGAAAGAAATGTCAAAGATGTTTCGCTGTTTCTAGTAGGGTCGTTGGTCATACTTCTCGGCATGGTGCAATACTACAAACCAAAGCATTTTCGAATCGAAATACCTTCAGTACAGAACAAATCTGATTTTATATAGATTTGGTAGCTATGCAGGTTGTTCTCGCATGTAAGAACTGTCAGGATATTTAAGCCTTACTGTATGATCTGGCTATATATAATATTCGTTTGTGTTTAAAAAAAGATTCAGGTAAGTTTGGGCGTATGAAAACAAATTTGAAGAACCAAATTTAACACATTTCAGTTTTGTATCTGAAGTGAGCACCAAAATAAAAGGTAGTGGATATATGTATCAAGATCGTGCACTACAACTGGAGTTTGTAATGCTTTTCTATAACCTGCCTTGATAATATGAGGTTCAGACGTCAGTATATGTAGTATAATTATGACGATTCGAGAGGAATTATAAGTAGTAATAAAATTAACTGATAGTGGATAATAACATACTAGTAATATATATGTATAGTAAGTGATTTATATTATTTTTATGGCGCATTTATAGAGGGTAATATTATACTATATATTATTAGTGATATATAGTAGTACAGAGTATTATATGACGGTAGGTGAGGCGATGCGCTGAGCGACGGTACCGTGAATAGATAATAGGTATATAAATATTATTATATTAAGTATATATAATATATATGTTTTATATTAATTATAGTTATATATTATATAGTAATTATATATCTATATAGGGTGATAAGCAGGCTGGACGTATGCCCTACTTGGGGTAATAGGTAAAAGCGGTATGAGCAAGTGCTTATGCCCACGTGCCGCAGAGCGAAGGAAGACGTGGATGTATTTAGTTATATATTTCTTTTAATATTGTAAGAATAAAATTACACTAATATGAATTACGCATTTATCAGCAATGGGTAAAATTTAATTGCTTTATTAATAAAGAGCTTGTTCGTGTTTACATTTAAAATCGAATATTTTCATTTTTCGTATATCGAAGTCACTTGTAAATAACATAAGTCTACAACAATATATTATTTTTGATGCTTACTTACTAATCGACCGCTAATGGCATGCTAGTCATGAAACTTAGGTTGGACGTTCGTGCTTTTCATTTATTATGTATATATAATAAAATGATGTGCACGAAAAAGGACATTCTAAATTCTGCTTTATTTTGACTCTAGCCACTATATCAGTATTGATTTGAGAAATGAATGTCGCCCACTAACTAGGTAGAGGAAGTGATAAGTGTATGTGCGTCTCTCTTCCCTCCGTGACTTCTACTCTCTAATCTCTCTATCTTATGCTAGTATATCATCCGTCTTCATTCTATATTATCTATACTTATCTCTTCTCTCCACGGCTCTCTGCTGCTATCTCTACTAGTTCTCATCTCGTATCATATAATATCTATCCTCTATAATTAACGCGTCTCTTCAACTCCTCTCATATTCGTTATCTCACTTACTATTCTCATCTATCTCGTATATCATTCTTCTTCTATCTCCTTCTATACCGTTACTGCTAAGTATGTTACTCCTATCTCACTCATTCTCTATCTAGAGTTATACTATCTATTCTAATTATACCTATAATATCTAGTAACTACTACTATATATACTATCCTCTATTTATATCCTCATCCTCTATTAATATATAGTCTTATCTATATATATATATATAATCCTCTAATATTACTATATATATCTATATATATCTATACTACTCGGAATACTATCTTTATCTGCTCTCTCGTACTATTTTCTCTATTAAGTTCTCTCTTCATATGATTATATTTATTATATACTCATATCTATATATATATTCTCTCCTCTCTCATTTTCTATACATATATTAGTGATATATATATATACTATTATACTATAATGTTTATATACATATTATAGTATATTAGATATAGGTAATATGATTAATAAGTATTATTATTAGTATATTACTGTAATATATATATAGATTAAATATAAATTATATAGTATTAATATTTATATATATTTTAAAAATAGAGCATAAAATATATTTTTTAATATTATGCTTTAATTTAAATTATTAGTATTATACTTTATACAACTCTAATATATATATATTTATAATTAATTTTTATAATATTAATATTTAATATATAATTATTATATGATACTAATATATATAGTATATATGTATATATACTATATATATATATATTATTATTATATTATTATAAATATAATATATAATTATTAATCTATATATATATTAATTATTATATTATATATTTATATATATTAATATATATCTAATTAATATATTATATATATATATTATAATAAATAGTATACTTATCTACTATAATCTATATTTATATTTCTTTAATTTTATAATGTATATATATATATAATATATTAATAATATATATACTATATATTTATATTATTTATTTTATTTAATATATTTTTTAATATTAATGCTTACTATATATTAAAATAATATATATATGTACTTATTAGAACACTAAATATATATTTTTTATATTAATTATATTACATATATATAATATATTTAAATATTTATAATATTATATTAATAATATAATATTAATATATCTATATATTATATTATATATAAATAATATATATATATATTATATAATTATATATTATATACTTATATATAACATACACATTAATATATATATTAATAATATATTATATATATAATTTATTAATTATATATTCCCTTTGGAATTATAAGGACCTTACTATTGGAACGGTCGGACTATCGGTTAAAAAAATACCCCGGTTTTTTATTACCGGAGTCAGTTAAGGCGCTATATCAAATGTCTCATTTATAGCAGGCGGGATTGGAGTATAATTTTGAGGTGATTTTTTTATGATTTTTTTTTTATTAATATAAATATCATTTTATGTGATTTTATTGATTTTTTGATATTTTTTTGGATGTTTATTCAGAGATTCTCAGAAAACGTCACGCGATTATTATAATTTGTAACACTTGCAAATATATTACGGATGAACTGCGTTACGAATCCAAAAATGCATAAAATTCAAATAATATTAAATAATAAATCATACTTGATTTATTTTTAAAATAAAATCTCAAAAAAATCACCTAAAATTGCCATCCCTGCTAATAAGTCAAAAAAATAAAAAAAAAATATTTAACTAATATAAATATATAATATCAAGTTTAGGATGACTCTTTAATTTAAATTTCAGGTTTATATTATTTTAGTGCTGCATATTAAACTATATCTTCTATGAATAATCGACATATTTATTATATATATATTAATAGTATTTATTATATATATTATATTATAATATATATATATAATATATTTAAATTATTATATATATATAGTATAGATATATATACTATATAGATAATTACTATTACATACATTAATATATATAATTATATAATATATATATATATATATATATAAATATAATTTATTATATATATATATTATTAGTATATATATATATATATATATAGTTATTTATATGATATTAATATATATAATAATCTATAAAATAACAATTATAAACCTATATATATTATTATATATTAATATTATAATTTATATATTATATATATTATATAATGA
>JABUQX010047062.1:0-17500 GCA_015478945.1 Trachelipus rathkii
TGGGACTTTCAGAATGTCTCAAAAAACTTTAACACTTACCGAAATATCTAAAAGTATTACGGAGCATTTGCAAGTATCCAGAGACATTCTGAGATATCCCGGAACATTTTAAAACACGCTGGGGCATTCTAAGATATCCCGGGGAGTTCCGAAACGTCCAGGACACATCAGTTACGTTAGTTGAAGCATCAAAAATTTTCTCCAAGTGTCTCATAACATTTTGAAACCTTTTTAATACATATCTATATATATAATGACGAAATGTTTTAATGAAGACCATATATTTCTTTCTATAGTTATTGATTTGTTCATATAGGGACTGGAGACCAGGGGATTAAAGAAAATTACCAATAAGATTGAACAATTTGATAATTATTTGAATATGCTTTTTTCATTTTTCACGCGCTCAGTAGGCTAGAAGAGTAAAACCCGTTGTATTTTAATTAGAAAAATTTAAAAAAAAAACTTCAACTTTATTCTCTTACTTTTCACATTCCAAGATAATATAGAACTCTTAAAGTAACGATTTTCTTTCCTAAAGTTTCAACATTTTGAATATTATTTGGTAATGGGAAACTTCGTTTTGTCTAAAAATTCTACAGAGGTATATAATATATTAGAACGCGTTATTTTGTGTTTCAAAGACATTTGTAAATAAAAAATTAGTAGTTTCATTTTCTAATTTGAAAACTGCAATTTATTCATAAAGCTCAGAAAAGAGTGAATTATTAATGATATAAAAGTTTTTAGGGTCCCCTATAATATGTACGTTTGTACTCAATGAAATTATATATTAACATTTTTTATCCGACATATATACAGTAAATATTAATTTATGAGTCTTTTAACGATTCAGTCATAAAAACTGAATTTTATACATCTTCTTCACATGAATTACTTTATATCTTAAATATTTCATTAATTCATATTAACATAAATTTAATGAACAATTCAAAGTTACGATTTTTTCCATAAATATTTCAATACATTTGAAATTTATTTAGGTAAATATTCATTTAATACTTATTTAGACGTTTTTTAAACGTATATTAATGTTGGATATTACAGCGAGTTGACTTGCCGAGAGAAATGATAAATAATGTGGTCTTGCACTGGGTGGTGGAAAGGGTGCTCAATTTCCAAAAAAGCGTAAAGGGGAGAATAATATTACTTGCAAATATGTTTTGAGGTTGTCTTAAATTGCACGTATTTTTGGAGATCGTATTCACCAAATATTATATTTTTTGGTGAATATATTCACCAAATATTATTATTTTTAGTGAATGTAAAACCTGTTTTCATAAAAAATTATTAACCTTCTAAAAATTACGCTTTTTATTTTTCTAAATTTTCACATTACAAATTTAGAACTCTTAAAAGTATAATTGCTTTTTCCTAAATTTTCTCATTTAATCTATTTGAAATTATTTGTTTAGTAATTATTATATAATATAATATATATTATAATTATATTATAATTAATATATATTTAGAATATTGAGATTTTTTAAGACGGTATTATCAGCGATTTGAAAACTACAAGGTTGCAATGTTGCGGTGAGGTTGATTTTGATTTATTGGAATTTAATTAATTGATTTATTTAAGTTTTAGATAATATCCAAACTTGGATGTTTTTTTAATGAAATTAATATTATGTCAATTGTTTTTAATCACTGGGTAACCAGATGGGGGTAGGAAATATTTCGATTAGTATCTTTGGGAGGAAAACTGAAATTGTTTTAATATATAAAACCACATTTAACCTATCTAAGATAGTGTGGAACGCTTTCTCTCGTCTCGATGATTTTATTTTCGGAAGACATATAAATAACAAATTTAGATGGTTGGAAACGTACGATTTTTTTCCACATAAATACTCTGCAAGATTTTTGACCAATTATTTTTGGGTACATTGTGCGAGTTTTAGTTTTAAACGGTATTTTTTAGCATAGTGTTGAAAAAATAATCGATGGTGTGAATACTAATCTGAAATTGCAATTTCAAACAAAAAGTCAGAAATATACAGGTAATGTGAATTTAGCTCAATGAGGTGATTATAAGAGGGTGGTCTATGAGGAGAGGGTGGTGTATATATGGGATGGATATGGAAGATTATCAGGAGACATGTAATTGTGATTTTATACATGAGAAATATAATGGATGGGGAAGATGTGAGGGTTAGAAAAAATGGAGCAGAATATTTCATTTGTTTTGGTGATGCATAAGGACACTGTATTTAGATATAAAAAATTTTACTTCTAAATTGAGGAACGAGAAGGGGAAGTGTGCCATATATTTCATTAGAATATATATCACATTCAAGCAAGATATTGAGAGACTATTTTTGGAGTAGCGAGTCAACAGATCTATTTACCTAAATCTCAGAAGATTGTGAACTAAGTCGGAAGTTATTTATCTTAAAATCTAGGAGTTCTGTTAAAAACGTGATTTGTATAATTGCGAACGGATTGGTGGAAGAGAAAGGTAAAGTAGTAGATGGATTAGGTCATGATGAAATGCAATTTCAAAGAGCAGGGGGGAAGAGAATTTCATTTTATGGAGAAGAAGGGAGTGTATTTTAAGTGAGTTTATCGTAGTCTAAAGTGGAGCAGTTTTTCGTGAGTGGAAGAGAATTAGTTGTGGAATTCTTTGTTTTTACTCATACGAAACTTAATAACAAATAAGTAGTGTCAGTTGAGAGATAAAATGATGTAGAGATTAACTCTGCTGTGTGTGAAGTAAAATTTGATAAAAATTTAACTTTCGTATAGTCTTTCGTGTATTTATTGTCTCTATTTTTTTCTTATAAATTGATTTGACAGACTCATTTTGTGAGTATGCTCCTTACGAGTTATAGAAGTTATTTGTTATTAAGTCTTCCATCATAGAGATTATTGTGATTATTGAAATTATTCATGAGTTTATATTGAAATAAAACTTGGGAATGTTATTCTAGAAATTGAACAAAATATAATGTGTTTTCTTGAAATTGCCAATTTCAAAAATGCAGAAATTTTGAAATTTTATTAATGTTTTTAGGTTGTCTTAAATTGATGTTTTTTCATCGAATAATTTTCAAGATCATCTATTTGTATATCCCAACATGTCATCTTATTGAGTGTTTTCATTTGAATTCAATATTACATATCTCTCTACAATTCTCAGTAAAATTCACGTTCTTTTTTCTGAACTGTTTTGGAATAGAAGATTTATAAATCCTCTCTATAGTACGATTTTTTCCATTTTTAATTATTTGGCTAAAGCTAGGCATTTAAACTTATTTGGTAAATCTTATAAATTGCAGCTTTTTAACGGTTATTCAGACTATAGAGAAAAACATGGAGTATATGATAAGTTTGCAACACGTTGAAATGCAATTTTAAAAGCAGAAAAGCGAATTTATTTAATAGTTTTTTTAGGTGTCTTAATTGAAGTTTTTTAATGAAATTCCATATTTGTTTTATATTAACAAATATTTCATTAGTTGTGAAAACCTGTTTTTAATAAAAACATTTTACCTTCTAAAAATTATGCTTTTTTCTTAAATTTTCAACATTACAAATTTAGATCTCTAAAAAGTACGATTTTTTTCCAAATTTCAGAACATTTTGAAATTATTTGTAAATCTTAAAATTGAAGTTTTTTAAAAGGTATTTTCCAGCATTTGAATGAATAATGTGTTTCACTTCAAATGTAATTCGAGGCTGCACAGTGCCAGTTTATTAGATAGTTTGTTGGCGTAATCAGAAAAAAAGATGGGTGGGTGAGAGAACAGCTTGATATTATTTTAGATATGATATATATATAATATTATCATATAAAATTTCTACTGCTAGCTCCCAGTTTGTAAATAATCCAATTGTAGTCTTATTATATTAAATATCAAATGCATAATATAAATAATACTTATATTGGAAGATTCTTGCTATATAATTGCGTGGTGATTTTTATCGCATCATTAACACTATTCTTTATGAACTCTTTAAATAAGATCATCCGTCAGAGGGATTTTATACCTAAATATCACACAAATTATTTGACAATGTTTTGGTGGGTATGGGTGTTTGTAACAATTGGCTAGGCATTTGTATAGTAAGGATAGATACTTTTATATCAGTTCATTTGAAATATAGAGGAGGTGGTGGGTTCATTTGAACAAACAATTTTCAAAGACAAAAAAGTACTGATGGGATGGAATTGCTGATAATAACACACTTATAGCTGTTTTCAGCGATTGTCTGACATTGACGTTTATTTTAATTATTAGAAATTTCAGATTTTCTCTTGTGTTATGTATAAATACTGACCTAAAAATATTCAGTCGATTTTGAGTTGATATGACAAACACTGTTTTGGTGGAGACTAAAAAAATTGGAGAAAAGTGAATTCAACATTCTAAAACCTTATTTCTTCGCTTTTTCTTAAATTTTCACATTACAGAAACTTAATTCGAATTCAATAGAAAAGTATCCGCTTATATTTTCTACCAAGCATTTAGAAAAAGCTCTGATCCGTATTAATATCTTATCAAGACCACTTAGTTTGGCTAAATATTTATTTTATAAAATTGATAAGTTTTTAAACGGTATTTTCAGCATTTGAAAAAATACTATGTATGTGTTTCAATTGAAATGCAATTTCAATTTATAAAAGAATATATCAATTGGTTTATTAATATAGCTCTAGTTCGAAATGTACTTTGGTGGTAGTAATGGCGTTGTAGTATTATGAAATTTCAATATTTGTTTTCAGGTCAGTATCTCTTTTGGCAAACTACTCTACTCCACTCTGAATGTGGGTATGGAACACAGCTGTTCTTTATTATAGAGGAAAGGCATATATTGTCTTACATCTTTTAATACTTTTAGGGCTTATGGCCTCTATTATATCTCACATAACAATCTTTTCCACAAGCGATAGAAAAGATTTGAATGTTATTAGAAGTAAATTAGAACTCTTTAAAGAACGATTTTTCCTAAATATTGAATAAATTTGATGATGAATTACTTGTATGGCATGGGGTTCTTTTTAAAATTTGGAGGGCAATTGACTAACGGTATTTCTGACATTCAGCGGAGGGAAATGTGTGAGAGAGAAGAATCAGACTTTGTAAGGTTTGCTAAATTAAAAAACAGAAAAGTATTAAAAGGGCAACAACAGAGTATAAAGTGTTTAGGAATAATCAGTTAATCTTAGGGTGTACACTAAGTAAGTTGGAGGCGATAGGTTTAATGACACATCACCTTTAATGTGGGTTGCATTTATCTAATCTATATTGATATTTTATTTTATATAGGTAGACCTCTGGGAAATATTTATCTTTCTAATTTTAGAAAGTCATGAAGAGCACTAATAGTACCTGTATTTATATAAAGAATAATTACATCTCTAAAATATAATTAATGCTCTATTGCTTATAAATTTATATAACATATCTTCGTTCACAATCTGAATTTCTGGTAGAAGCTCTTAAAAGTACGATTTTCTAAATTTCAACAGTTGAAATTATTTTGTAAATCTTAATAAAATAATCGAGCTGTATTATTATGGACGGTATTTTAAAGTTCAGCATTTGAAAATAATGTGTCATTGAAATGCAATTTTTCAAAAAGCAGAAAGGAGAATTTGGTAGTTATTATTGTATTTCACGCGTGTTTTAAATTGAAGTGGCAAGCTTTAGTTTGGTATTCAGTGAATTTTCGAGAGTATATTGTATTTTTAATATACAAACAGAATATTTTCATTAGTTTTAGTATTACTGATACTCTGTTTTATTATATATCGATAATTTTAATTACTTCTTAAAGCTAGCTTTTACTAAAAGTTTTTTCTCCAGTTACTTCAAGAATGAGAGGATTCTAGAATTCTTAAAGTAGATCTTTTTTTCTCTGAGATTTCACACCTTATTTGAAAATTAATTAATAGAGATATACATCATATACTGGTTATATGGTTTAGATATATTTAGACGGTATTAATTTAGCATTTGAAAAAATAATGTGTTTTCATATGAAATGCCATTATTATCAGAAAAGCAGAAAATTGTAATAGATTTAATTTAATAGTTTTTTGTGATCCTCTATATGGAACATTTTATTTTAATGAAAATTTTAATATATTGTTATTTCATTAGTATTTGATTTTTTATAATTCCTGTATCCCCGTTTTATATAATAAATAATTATAATCATTCTAATGAACATTTGTTTTCTTTAAATTTCACATAACATAAATTTAGAACTCTTAAAGTACTGAATTTTTTTCCATAAATTATCAACTTATTTGAAAATTATATATGTGTAAATCTTAGAATTGGAAAGTTTCTAACGGTATTTTCAGCCTTTTATGAAAAAATAATGTGTTATTATTCATTGAAGTATAGCAATTTCAAAAAGCGAAAATGAGAATATATTTTATCTTGTTTTAAGTGTACTTAAATTTGACTAGTTTTTAATAATAAATGAAATTTCAATATTTGTTTTATTATTTTAATATATCCCAAATATCTCATTTAGTTAGTTCAGAATAAGCACTGTTTTTATATAAAAAATAATTTTAACCTTGTTCCTAAAATGATACGCTTTTTCCCTAATTTTTCCCCATTACGTTAATTTAGAACTCTCATTAAAAAGTTAAGCGATTTTTCCATATACTTTCAACATTTGATAATTATAACTTGGTTAAACTCATTAATAAAAATTTGAGTTTGGCATCATAAATTCTATTCGACATTTTTTGCACACCTGGTGTAATTTTCATTGCCATATTTGCAAAAAGAGATATGTTATTAAGGTGTTTTATCATTTGAAAATTCGCATTATTTTTCACCAAAAGCCCCCATAATGTATGAAATGTGGAATTTATATTATTTACTGTTTTCGGTGATCCTTATAGGAATTAGACACAGATTATTTTTTATATTCGTCAAATTTTTATCAATATTTGTGTTCCATATCAATTAATTTACACTAAATCTTTCAGGTGTAGATAGTGCAAACATTTTGTCTTATAAATAGAGGACGACGGTACATTATCTAATCTTGGTGAAACAGTATACTTAATTTCGTTCATCTTTGTGTCTATATCGTGTAATTATATAATTTAAAATACATTTACACAAAATTTAAAAATATAATTAAATTTATCCATAAATATATAATTGTGAAAAATTAATAGGGTATTCTTAAAGTTGAGATGTTTTAACTTCGGGATTCTTACAGCCTTATATAGGGGAAAAAACTGATGCATAGATTTTCTCTTCACTAATCCGATTAAATGCTTCAGGATATTACTAAAAAGCAAGATAAAAAGCGTGAATTTCTATTATAGTTTTTAGGTGTCTTAAAATTGACGTTTTTTGCAATCAACATTGATAAAGCGTTGCCATTTTGACGGATAATATTTCTAAAATTTAGTGGAGAAAACCTGTTTGAATAAATTTTTTAACTTCTTAAATTTTATTTATTTAGCAAAAAAAAGTTTGGCTTTACAAGAATTTAATGAAGGTCTTAAAATTATGAATTATCTTCCCAAATGTCTTTCAGATTTAGCAAATTATTTGGGGTTGGATTAAAATCTTTAATACTTTATAAGGACTAATTTAGAGTTTATTATAAAAATGGATCATTTTTAGAGGATCAATATGAAAAAAAATATTTTATGTTGGATTTCATTGAAATGCAATTTAAAAAAGTAGAAAATTTAAATTTTATTAATATTGTTTTCATCTTAGTCTAGAAATTGACGTGTTTTAATGAAAATTCAATATTCGTTTTTTTTTATATACCAAATTATTTCTTTAGTTTTATGAAAACCTTTGATTTGATCAAATTTTATAATCTTACTAATGTAATGATCCTATACAGAATTTTATTCTACATTACATAGAATTTGAACTCTTAAAGATAACGATTTTTCCTCTAAATTTTACAACAATTTTTGAAATATATTTGGTTAAAATCATTAAAACTTGAGTTTATTTACACGGTATTATGACAGCATTTGAAAAATTATACCAGTGTTTCATTGAATTGAAATTATTCAAGCAGTTAAAAGAGAATCTTATTTATGAATTAGTTTTCAAGTTGATGTCTTAAATTGACCGTTTTTATTAATTGAAATTTCACAATTTTTGTGTTTTTTAAAATATAACAAATATTCCAATAGTTGTGAAACACCTGTTTTAATAAAAAATAATTAAACTTCTTAATAATATTACTATTTTACTAATTTTCACATTAGCATTCAATTTTAAGTTTAACATACTCCTCAAAGTATCGACCGATTTTTCCTCACATTTCGACATGTTGATAGAAATTAATTTTGGAATCATAAAATCTAATACCTATACTGACCACATTCATTTGGATAATAAAGTAATGAAATTAATTGATTTTATTCAGTTTGATAAATTGTAAATTAATCAAAAAAGCATGAATAAGTTGAATTTAATTATTATAATTAGGTGACTTAACCAATTGACTTTGTAGTCGTAATGAAAGAATTTCAATATTTTGTTTTATAATATAAATAAATTATTTACCACAGAGAATATTATCGGTATTCTCTTAAGGAATTTAAAACTATTTGATTTAAATAAAAATTTTAACTTCTACAATTATACAGTTTAATTCTTAATATTAATTTTAATCATTGTAAAATAATTTATTAACATATTAGACTACTCTTAAAGTAGAATCCTTTTATACCTAAATATTATCAACAGTATTAGAACACAATTTGGTGTAAAATTCTTTATTTTTATTATGTATATTTATCGAGGGGTTATTTTCTAGTCTCAAATTTTGAAAAGTAATAAGGGTGTGTTTCTCTAATTGAATGCAATTTTTTAAAAAAGTCAATAAAAGTGAATTTATTAAATAGTTATAGGTGTCTTAAATTGACGTTTTTTTAATGAATTTCAATATTTTGTTTTAATAATCCGCAAATATTATTATTATTTTTAAGAAACTGTTTTAATAAAAAATTTTAACTTCTAAAATTCAGCTTTTTAACATTTCTTAATTATTTCTTACATATTACAGATGTGATAAAACTTTAAAAGTACGATTTTTCCTCTAAATTCGGGTAAAACCACTCTCTGAAATCATAAGTTTGGTAATTCTTAAAACTTGCAGTTTTTAATCGGGATCTATACATTATTGAAAATAAATTAAAATGTTGTTTTACATACTATACATACTCGGACCATATCATTTCAAAAAGCTGAAAAGTGAATTTATTAATAGTTTTAGGTGTCTTAAATTCACGGACGCTTTTCAATGAAATTTCAATAATTGTTTTTTTATATCCAAAATATTTCATTCGTTGTGAAAACCTGTTTTAATAAAAAATTCTTTAAACTTCTTATATTACGCTTTTTCTTAAATTGTTACATTACATTTAGAACTCTTTAAAAGTACGATTTTTCCTCCTAACCATTTTCAAGATATTTGAAAATTATTTGGTATATCATCTTAAATTGAGTTATTAACGGGATTTTCAGCATTCTTGAAAAAAATAATTTAGTTTCATTGAATATTTTAGGATATTAATGAAACATCATCGTAAGAGAATTATTAATCAGTTTATTGGTGTCATGTTATATCGTTACGTTTTTATATTGAAAAATTTATCAATATTTGTTTTTATATATTATATAAGTAAATATATAATATAATATATATATATTATAATTATATCATATATTGATAAACATTTTTTTTCTTTGTGGAAAAACCTGTTTTTAATAAAAAAAATTTAACTCTCTAAATTATGTTACGTTTTTTCTTAATTTTCAACATTACAAATTTAGAACTCTTAAAAGTACGTAAATTTTTCCTAATTAAATTTCTAACATTCTGAAAATTATTATGGTAATTCTTTAAAATTGAGTTATTATGATAAACAGGAAATATTTAATTCACGCCAATTATGAAAAAATTAAGAATATTGGACAGGAGAATTTGCATTGGAAGCCTAATGTTATTCACTTGTAATATGCGCAGTTCAAATCGAGAGTTAAAGTGGTTAACTTTATTGGAAAAGTATTAGTGTCTTTAATGATCGTGTGTTTTTTTTAATGTGTAAATTTAGCGGATATTTGTTTTGTATATACATCGCAACATATTCATCTCGCGCTATCATGATAGACACAAACAAACTGTATCTACTCTAAACTACAAACCACTATATATCCATACTCGGAGGTCAGACTACACCACCCAGTGATCACCACTAAAATTACGCTTTCTTCTTCTTCACAAATATTATAAATATAAACAAAATGAAACATTATAAAGAACTACCTTAAAAAAAGTCAAGATCCTTCTCCTACAAATTCTCACAATAATATATACAATTCATCTCTGGGAGAGGATAAAACTCTATCAAATATCGAAGTAATCTCTTAACGTATATCACCAACTTCAGACAATTTCTGAAAAATAATGTATGTTTTAAATTTGAAATAGCACATACATTCTCTCCACATGCACAGTACATACCAAGTAAGACAATTCTACGCTTACATCAGTATATTCTAGCGTGTTCTTATATTAGACAGATATATCATATATAATGCAATTTCACTATTTGTTTTTTGATACAGAAATATTTTGCTATAGTTTGTGAAGGACTATACCACCCTAGCATTTCTATCAAAACAACACTTAACAAACACTTTGCTCATTATTACCTACCACATACCAAACATATTCTGAAATTATTCTAATCAAGCATATACTTACTATACGTTTTATTTAAATAAACAATATTCAACACTTATAAAACACCTCTATAGCAACCTCTCTACACCACGCTCACCACGATACTCATATCATTGAAAAACAAACACATTCATTATTGGAACAATTTTAAACACGATCATTTGAAATTATTTGGTAGTTAGTGAATAAATTATTTCTCTCACGAATCATTGTAGGTTAGGGTTTCAATTTAATTAAGCTAATTCGGATAGTTTTAGGGTCATGGTTTAGCATTTCATTGAGTTAACTAAAAATAATGTGATCTATCACTAGTTAAAATCTGAAATATAGCACAAATACCTAATATATCATAAACAACTCAGAAAAAAGACATAATCTTTTAGAATATTATTAATAGTAATTTTATTATTGAGAATAAATTGCATTTAGATTTTTTTAACTGAAACTAATTCTCAATAACGTTCTGTTTTTAAAGTGGCGGGACCACTTAAGCTCATTTTACTTCATTAGTTGGCGGTTAGGTCATTTCGTAAATTGATGGGAACTATACATACCGTTGTAAGATAGTGCCTTTTATTAATTTAAAAAACCCTGGAGAGAGAGAGAGAGAGAGAGAGATGATTTGAACGATTTCATGCTATTATTTAGATTACACATTCAAAAGAATTGAGATCTGATAACTACTAGTAAAAGGCTAGAAGACGCTATATAGCCTTCCATCATTAAGGAAAAATACAAAATTGTAAGAGGCTTCGATATTTTTTTTTACCCCAAGAACTCAGATATTCAAATATATTAAGTTCTATAGTTTTTTTCCCACTACTGAGCTATCTAAATCAGCCATTGAAATTAGGAACAAATATCAAAAGGTGAGGTACAACAGATAAATGTTCTAAATCGAATATTAGTACGTCACCAAATAATTTATTCTCAAAAATTTTCACTAAAAAAAAATTTAGTGAAAGTAAAAAAAAAAACAAAAACAAAGCAAATTTAGTTTCAATTAATTTTAGAGTTTTAAATTAATTTTTAATGCATTTTCATGAATATTTGTCTAGCATAATAATTTCAATATTTATACGCAGTAAATTACATCTCGTTTAAAAAAGAAAAATACGCAATTAAATAAAACGTATAAACTGCAAGCTAGTTTATAAAAAAAAATATCAAAAGTGCATAAATTTCAATAAATACTTATCATTTTAAATACAAGGAAATGTCAGTAGCACTAAAGAAAAACTTCGCAATTAATATACATCTAGATGCAGTATGTATGTATCTATGTATATATACCATCATTTCATAGTTATGTAGGAAAATAGAGCTAGATATTTTTTTCAAGTTAATTAATATATTATACAGTATAAAACTAAAATACCATTTAAAGAAACCTCCGGCTGGCGGATCTTAAAAATGCTCTGACCGGAACCAGATTCTGTTACATCACTGATATATATATATATATATATATATATATATATATAGAGAGTATATATATATATATATATATACATATATATATATATATAAGAGAGTATATATATATATACATATATATATATTATTACATATATATATATATATATATATTTATACTCAGTATATCTGTGGTCATAAATTTTTGAGTAGGCAACTACTATATATATATATATATATATATATATATATATATATATCTATATATATATAAAAATTATATATATATATATATATATATATATATATATATATATATATATATATATATATATATATATATATATATATATATATATATATATAGGCCTACAACACTCAGGAAAAAATTTAATTTTTAATGAAACTTAAATCGAATGCGAATTCAATATCAATTCAATTTTATTAAAAGCGCACAAAATCAGTAATAAATTATTATTTAATAACTAATATGAAAAGCTTATTATTCCTAACTCCAACTCCATATAAACATTCTCATTAATGAATACGAAAATAAACTACTGGTCTGCCGGAGGCAAATTAACTACTTTAGCCTAGAAGGAGTCTGACTCAAGCGAGTATGGCGACTCTGGTCGGAAAATGAGTCAATGATTCTTAAATGAAATTATGAATTAAATAAGTCGGTATAAGAGATGATCAAGTTAGCATAAAATTAAATAATTAGTTAATTATTATTATAATATTATTAATAATATTATTATTATTTCTTGCTAATGTAATTTAAATTGGGATTCTTTAAAAAATGACTGCTAATTGAGTCGGTTGGAAATACGAACTTGCCTTGCCATATAGGGAAAGGAACTATTTTTTTGACTCAGAGAAATAACAATTGCCACCAATCGCTAATATTAAAAAAGGGAATCGAGTAGAAATTTAAGTCGGCGGCTTATCAGTGAGCCTTCGAACGAAATCATATATATATATATATATATATATATATATATATTGTTATATATATATATATATATATATATATATATATATATATATATATATATATATATATATATATATATATATATATATATATATATATATGCTGAGTTTTTAATATTTTTGGGTTCACTAAGGCAAGTAGGCCTACTATATATATATATATATATATATATATATATATATATATATATATATAGGTATATATATATATATATATATATATATATATATATATATATATATATATATATATATATATATATATATATATGTGTGGGAGTTCAATGTATGTGGAGGAATAATAGAAATATGCACAACAATATTGCGTCTGTTTATATTCTTCCTATCTTCCATTCAAAAGAGCATGATGAGGGAGAGCCTGCTGCTGCTGCAAATAATGTCCAATTAAAAATTAATGATCTTCTATGTATATATTTTTCCCTACCAAAATCTATCGCTTAAAGATGATAAACGTTCTACAAAACACTGAAAAAATCATTTATATTCTAATACCACTCTCTTTATTCTATGATTATATATATATATATATATATATATATATATATATATATATATATATATATATATATATATATATATATATATATATATATATATATATATATATATATATAAAGAACTATTTTTGTGTGGTTCCCAGGATCAGGGAACCCCTTCTATCACTGCTTTCTCTTCCAATGTACGACTGCAGATGTTTGATGAAAATATCTAGTCAACACCACCCAACTGCAGATATGCAGGATTTGGTGCTATATATATATATATATATATATATATATATATATATATATATATATATATATATATATATATATATATATATATATATATATATATATATATATATATATATATATATATAAATATATATAAATATATAAATAAAATAGATATATATATATATATATATATAAAGAAAGAGTATTGCATATATATGGTACATATGAGTATTATATGCTATATATATATATATATATATATATATATTAGTGATGGGACGATTAAGAATTTTTGACGATGACGATTATAATAAATTTTGACGATGACGATTAATTGAAAAAGTATATTTTAAAAATTTCTATTATTTTAATAAATTTAACAAATTTATAATAAGGAAGAATTAAATTGTGTTCACTTCATTCTTATTTAAATGTGTAAATACATTAAGAACCGCATTAATACATAGAAAGTTTTCTTGTTATTCATTACATCTTGGTTTTGTTTCTAATTTCTATATTATAATAATAATAATAATAATAATAATAATAATAATAATAATAATAATAATAATAATAATAATAATAATAATAAAAATAATAATAATAATAAAACACACACACAAAAATAACAAAAATAATACACAATAATAATAATTAATAATAATGTCTCTTTATATATATATATATTTATATATATATATATATATATATATATATATATATATATATATATATATATATATATATATATATATATATATATATATATATATATTATATATCTTACATATATATTTATATATACATATTTTATTATAAATATTAAATAGATATAGATATTTATATATATATATAAATATATATATATATATATATATATATATATATACATATATAAAATATATATATATATATATATATATATATATATATATATATATATATATATATATATATATATATATATATATATATATATATAATGAATAATCAAACCAATGCTCTAAACATGATGTAATTAAAATTATTTTTTTTTTCTTAAAATAGTTTTCTTTATTAAATCCTCGAAAATTAAAATAGTAAACAAGTAGACAAATTACAGGAATGAAATCTCTTCAAAATTAACAAAGATCAGTGGTTCAGCAAAAAATTACAAATCAACGTTTCGGGAAATATATCATTCCCATCATCAGGATATCAAAGTTTTATTTTTATCAAAATTTATAAAAACAGCACATTCGTTAATGCGAAAAAATAGTATTCAAAAAAGGTTATGGTATCAGTTGAATACATTATTTAAATTATGAGAGCTGCAATTTGTAAGGACCACTATCACTGTTGAGAGAGGGTTTAAGACTGGAGTTATAGAGTGATTCTAGAATCTTTAAATCAGTGAATTGGTTGGTTTGCGTCAGTATCGTGAAATGTTGTATATTTATAGGGTGATTTTTATTATGGTTATGGTTTCTGATACTAGATGCGGGAGGGTTGGTGAAAAGTGAACCTGTTCTAGCTGAGCAGCCTCTATGCTCGTCCATCCTAACGGTGAGTTGGCGTTGAGTACTACCAACATAGGTGTCTTGACAGTCACCACATGAATATTTATATACGACGGACGAGAGCAGAGGAGCAGGTAGGGGGTCTTTATGATTTAAAAGGGAACCTATGGAGTAGTTAGGTGTAAAAAGAAAAATAGGTTTTAGTTGAGGATAAGAATTTGATAGATACCTTTTTACGACCATCATTATACTAAGAAGAAGAAGAAGAAGAAGAAGAAGAAGAAGAAGAAGAAGAAGAAGAAGAAGAAGAAGAAGAAGAAGAAGAAGAAGAAGAAGAAGAAGAAGAAGAAGAAGAAGAAGTTTCAAGAAGAAGAAGAAGAAGAAGAAGAAGAAGAAGAAGAAGAAGAAGAAGAAGAAGAAGAAGAAGAAGAAGAAGAAGAAGAAGAAGAAGAAGAAGAAGAAGAAGAAGAAGAAGAAGAAGAAGAAAAAGAAGTTTCAAGAAGAGCATAAAGAAGAAGAAGAAGTTCAAGAAGAAGAAGAAGAAGAAGAAGAAGAAGAAGAAGAAGAAGAAGAAGAAGAAGAAGAAGAAGAAGAAGAAGAAGAAGAAGAAGAAGAAGAAGAAGAAAGAAGAAGAAAAAGAAGTTTCAAGAAGAGCATAAAGAAGAAGAAGAAGTTCAAGAAGAAGAAGAAGAAGAAGAAGAAGAAGAAGAAGAAGAAGAAGAAGAAGAACTACAGAACACCGACTAGCACAGACTTTACAGTCCACTCAAGGCTAGTCTGTTAAGTATTTTTGTTTATTTAATTTGTTGGATGTGTCTACTGTTTTAAAACAAATCTGTTATGTAGTTTTGAAATAAGTATCTTATTTTACCTATTTCAATGTAACATATGAGTTTGCTCACTTAGAGCAGATCTGCTTCTAAGCAACAAACATCATAGTCTGTTAAATATTTTTGTTTGTGTTGGATGGTCCACTGTCAATGTGACATATGAGTTTGCTCACTCAGAACAGAAATGTTTCTAAGCATCAAGCATCATAGTTCTACAAGTATCAGAAATTTTGTTTATGGATTATTTTTCCTACTCAGTGTGATCGGTTAGATCACCGTCTTAGAACAGATATGTTCTATGCGGGGGAACATCAAAGCTATTTATTACAGTTATTCATTACAGTTATGAGTTTGCTCACTCAGAACAGAAATGTTTCTAAGCATCAAACATCATAGTGCTACAAGTGTCAGAAATTTTGTTTTTGGATTATTTTTCCTACTCAGTGTGATCGATTAGATCACCATCTTAGAACAGATATGTTCTAAGCGGTGAACATCAAAACTGTTATATAAGTTCGGCGCCCAAATTCTTTTTAAGATGTACTTTTAACATTTACCAAATGATTTCAATAGTTTCTTTGAGTTTACTTTATCTAGGTCACGTCTAATTCTATCGTTTTAATAAAATAAAAATCGAGTTGAATTGAAGTTCAAAGACCAATTTCCTTAAAGTATTTATCCAACTTCTTCTTGAATGAATCGATGTTGCCGCTGTTCACTATTTCATAAAAGAGAGACTATTCCACTTCTCAATTACATCGCAAGTGAAGAAATTCTTTGCAATATTGGTTTGAAATCGTTTATGACAAAGATATGAACAGATATGCTCTATGCGGGGGAACATCAAAGCTATTCATTACAGTTATTTATTACAGTTATGAGTTTGCTCACTCAAAACATAAATGTTTCTAAACATCAAATATCATAGTGCTACAAGTATCAGAAATTTTGTTTTTGGATTATTTTTCCTCCTCAGTGTGATCGATTATATCACCGTCTTAGAACAGATATGTTCTAAGCGTTGAACATCAAAACTGTTATATAAGTTAGGGGCTCAAATTCTTTTCAAGATGTACTTACTTTTAACATTTACCAAATGATCTCAATATTTCGTTTGAGTTTACTTTATCTAGGTCACGTCTAATTCTATCGTTTTAATGAAATAAAAATCGAGTTGAATTGAAGTTCAAAGACCAATTTCCTTAAAGTATTTATCCAACTTCTTCTTGAATGAATCGATGTTGCCTCTGTTCACTATTTCATAAAAGAGAGAGAGACTATTCCACTTCTC
>JABUQX010047062.1:22500-40636 GCA_015478945.1 Trachelipus rathkii
AAATATAAGAAACATATACAAAATAATAAATAATAATAATAATAATAATAATAATAATAATAATAAACATTATCATAAAACCGCTCGACAACAAAAATATTCATGAGGGAACTATTAATCATTAGCACCAATCTAAATTCCTTTTATTATTCTATATTGTAACAATACAGACAAAACTACTAAACATTGAAGGAAGGTGGCCAACACTCCATTTCGCGACTGCACACATTGTGTAAATGTTAGATCATATACAGCATACGCTTCTTCAATCACTGACGACCCGAACATCGGTTGCACAATCTATCATGACATCACACAGCACAGGTAAGTCATTCACAAGGTCAGCACATCACACAACCTTCAGAAATGGAGAAAGGAAGGTTGAGGAGACGTGGATCTCGACGAGGAGGAGCAAACAAATCCTGGTGGTAAGAAATAGCTCATACACACCACACAACACAACACACCACACACACACAACACGAGAAGGCTCTTGAGTCTGTTTTCAGACGACTACTAATATCTATCTCTAAACATTTGAGAGGACGCAGTTTACACCTCTCCCAGCTAACCTATTATCGTCTATATATGGTAGAGTCGGACAGAGTCCAGTGACATTTTTCGACCACACCACAAGTGCAGACCGACATATACGCAATCAACAGCTTACGAGCTTTCTCAACAAGGCAGCCAAACATACGATATGTCCACAACACTAAAAAGCACAACCATATAATCTATTTAATCATTATGCACTACACATATTTACACACTCAACACATTCACATAAACTTAACAGACACACAGACATACAATGGTCCCTTATGATTCCCCAAGAAGAAAAACAAAAACAAATAAATTCATATTAAAATGCAATCTAGTTCAACAAACAGTATACCACTAGCAAACGTAAGCGAGACTTGCGGAGCAGATGTTTCGCTCAGAACGGAGATATGTATGAATGTCTATGCTTAGTAATAATCTCAAAAAGTACTCATTGAGATATTACACTACAAAAGAAGACTTGGTTAAAATTACTAAGTGCTCCTCTGGGAATCGTTGCACGACCTAATAATGTGCACAACAATATACCTTCAAATATGCAATAAAAAATAACAAATATACATGGCATTGCTATGTTGTTTATTGTAAAGGCTCTATTGCGCTTTTATAGGAATGCGTTACGAACGAACATACAAACGTTGTTACATCCACATCCGCATCCGCATAGCAGCGCGCTGCATGAGCACTATACGATCAAACATACAATAGAGGCGTTCCCAACGTATTGTGCGAGAATTACTGTATGGAATAAATATATAAATGATCAAAGTAGCTATGTGTCTATTCTCTGAGACCTGTTATATGTCTAGTGAGTGGAACTTTATAATGAGAGTATCACTGGGTATGGGACGAATGTTGACTGACCGGATAGGTGTGGGATGGAGGAGTCAGGTGCTGTGAGGTCGGGGCGTAGCGATGTGACAGGGGAAGACTGGAGTAATTATAGTAGGGGCACGATTGGACGACGCACGTATTTGTAAAACTATAAAGTCTAGGACGGTGCGGTGCTGGGGTGATGCTATGGGGTCAAGTGCGGTTGTAAAACTATAAAGGACAGTATGGTACGGCGTGGTGCGATGCGGCCACGTGCTGTTGTAAGCAGCTTAGAGAAACAATCACATATACTTTATGACGACAAATGCAACGGATGCTATTGTGGCAGGCACCAATATGTACATAAAAATAAAATAGCACAAAACTCAAAATAAGCACATAGATGCGACGAGACAAAATCACGTACATTCAATACTATCACACGCATCGCGCCAATATTGTCAGATCAATTTAAATTAACGTTTGGGACTTTGTATCAGCAATGAATAGTCAATCGAAGATATATACTTATGCTAAAATAAAAATAAATAGATGTTATATATATAAACTATATTTAATTTATACTAGATGATCAATATAACGATATATCACTGAGTAATATATACTCATGCGGGCTTTTCATCCCATATCGGAGGAATTGAGAGTATTGAGCGTAATGCAATACCATATTTATAATATATATATAATATTAATACCAATAATACAAGAATACAAATTATATATAAATTACTATCATATTATGTTTGACAAGTTCATAAGAAGAAACTTGACGATCTTTAACAGAAGAAAGAAACTTAAAAAACAATAAATAAATTTATAAATGTACACTTTTAACATGTTAAATTCAACTCCTCATAATTCAATTGAAAACTATATATAAGAGCGTTTCTTATTTCTACCAAAGTTGTATAGCTAATATATTATTAGCCATATATATAATATATATATAGTATACTATATATATATATATAAAATATATATATATATATATATATATAGTATATATTATACTATATATTATATATATATATATATATATATATATATATATATTATATATAATATATATATATATATTATATATATATATATATATATATATATATATATATATATATATATAATATATAATATATATATATATAAATAATATAGATAGAGAGATGAGAGAGAGTAGAGATGAGGAGAGAGAGAGGATAAGCATACAATAGTGTATTATTTGATTTTATGGTAGGTATATATAGAAGAATTATTAATTAATCATACAGCCTATAGGCTAGATATGTGAACTATTTAAGTTATTTAAACTAATACCATACCCAACACTGCCACTCCACACTCTAATAATAATATTATAATATATAATAATATATAGCTATATATATATATTATATATATAATAATATATATATTATATATATATTATATAATATTAATATATATATATAATTAATATATAATATAATATATATATATATATATAGTATAATATATATATAAATTAGAAAAGCAAACTTTTAGAAAGAAGATATATAGTATAGTGTGAATTAGGATTCAATACGTATATTATGCATAATAAATTATAGATATCCATTATTTAATTAGATTAGCTGCTGATTCGCTTATTCCATTACGCGGGAAGGACAATCTATTTAGCCGGCATTTAAAACCGCTCTGATTCCGAATCCACCGCTTGACTCGAGTCCATTTATTACATCAAGTAATTGTAAAGAACAATGGAGGAAAAATAAGAGAAATAATTATCGAAAAAGACAAAATTAGGAATGAGAGAGAGAGAGAGAGAGAGTAGAGAGAGAGAGAGAGAGAGAGAGAGAAGAGAGATTATGAGAGTAGATGAAGAGTAGAGTTGAGAGACAAATAGAGATGATATGAGAGAGAGAGAGAAGAGAATTAAGTAATGCACAAAAATAAAATGAATCTACAAAAAAAATAAAAAAAAAAAATAAAGGGAGACAAAGAATAGAAGTAAAAGATTTATTTAAAAGCAGGAAACAAAATCGTAAGAGAAAAGTTTAAAAATCAAAATAAGAAAATAAAAATGATTGAAGTGTAGAGAAAAAACGATGAGAAAATCGGAAAATAGGATAAATTATAAAACGTAAAAGGGGAAATTCTTGAACAAGAGTAATAAAGAAAAAGAAAATAAAGAAAGATTTTGAGTGAGAGAAAGAGGAGACAGAGATGAGTACTATGTGGTAACACGAGTTGTTTAAGGGGGACACAGCTAGAGTATAAAGAAAAAGAAAATGGAAAGAAAGAGAGATGAGAGAGAAGAGGAGAACAGAGAAGAGAAAGTAGAGTGATGAAATGAATCTAGTAGAGAGAGTTCCTCCTCTACATAGACTATTCCTTTCTACAGCAGACAGGAACTTAGTCCAACCACCCCCGCCCCCCCACACACAAGAAAATTGTAATTTATTTCCCCCTCACCATATTATTTGTCTAGCCTAAACGATACAATACTGTAACTAAATATGCAACCTCTTACTGAAGAATTTAGACGTATAAAATGTAAGTAAAGATATATCAAATTGAACACCATTTCTTTCTAATTTATAGGTCCAACGTAAAGTGTAAGAATAACCTTTTCTCCCTCTCTCTTTCTTCTCCTTTTCATATATTTTTCTGCATCTTTTTTTTTATCATCTCTTGTTTTATTTCTTTCAACTACATCTTCCTACTTCTTGTGTCTTTATTTTTTATCTTGTCTTCAGTTTTATTTTTTATCGTTGTTGTGTTTTTATATACACAATGGTTAATGTTTTCAGGATGTCATTGCACGGTTCAAATCCATAATTCTTCTTTCGATTTTTTATCTTCTTTAGTTCTCATTCTCTCCATTCCTCTTTCTCCATCTTTTTTCCTTCTTTCTATATCTCTATATGTATGACATAATTGATTAGTCATATAACCAACAGAAAGAAAATCCAAACATGCGCAGTATGACAGCAATATATAAGGGACACTTTTGCATGTTTTTGGTGTGTGGGTTATATAAGGATCTTTTCTTCCAACGTTATGATAAAATGTTTATTCATAGGTTTTGTCATGAGCGAGAAGATCCAGAGATTTGTGAAAAGGCTCTTAGGAGCAACGTAACAGGTGAGAGTAGCATGAGAGAACACTGTAATTATTGAGCCGAGACGAAGAGCCTACGGAAAACGACTAAAGAATAGTTTTTAACGTTTTAGTGGAGCCCGGACCTTGCAATTTTAAATTGATTCAGAGAGAGAGAGATATCATTTGTCAAAGTTAACACAAGCTTTGTCGCTCAAGTGTAGTTATATTTTATTTAGGAGTCGCGATGTAATTAGTATTTATAAAAATTGTATGACGTGATGTTGCAAGAGATTTGAATGAGAACCGAGAGGCAAAAGAGAAGCTTTATTAACTATGGTGGTTCTGATCTATGTCTCCTGCACGAAGCTTCTACAATTCCTATGCAGATCCAATATTGACAGAAGACCAGCATATAAATTACGCTCTTTTCTCGCATCTCCCTTCTCCGTTACGCCCATCATTATATATACGGCTATCTCCTTGCTAACACTTCAGATTAAGAAACCTTATGTAATGTACAATTTCCTATCTAACGAGTATTACTCTCAGTACAGATATCTTGGCCCAACACTTGCAATAAATCCTCTTCTCTTGCTTCTTAGAAATTATTGGCACTGCAAGTTAGAAACACTTTCACAATAGAGGATTCCTAATTGACATCATTTATTGTGAGAATAAGCACCTAAGGATCTTCAAATCACATATAGACTGAGAGATTAGTATTCGTTGCAGTTCTATATTCGAATCCAAAGTCGAATGTCAAATCATACCAATCGTCTTCAGATGCTAGATCACTATTCTTACACAGAGAGTTTCTCTTTTTATCTCATAGTTGAGAGAAAAGTCTATATTGTTTTCGGGCGCAACCAAGTCACATAATAGAAAAAACGAAGAGAGAGTAGAGAAGATGCACCACCAGAGCAAAGAAGGAAGACCAGAACGACACAGGTTTAGTAAGAGCTTAAATACCATCATATAAAGAAGAACGAACTATTAGTTAAAGGTATATCTAACACCCACCTAACTTGCATTGAAGACCTTGACAACGGTCTAGTATGAAGAGGGTACTTATGAATTACGAATAGAGTCAAATTGGTCAGAACCAACAAATTACAGTATAGAAATTAAAAATTATGAAATTTATAATACTTTTATAACTTCGCAAACGAAAACACTATATTTAAAATCAAGAAAAAAAAATTGGTTGAACAGTTTTTTTTTTTTTTTTTTTTTTGACTTGTGGATGAAATCAAAACAATTTAAGGCAGAGGAATGTTCAATGAATATTTCGTGCTAATAATAATAATAATAATAATAATAATAATAATAAATAATAATAACTACATAATTAATTAATAATAATAATAATATAATAATAAATCAATAATAATAACAATGTACTACTCTGCTGAAACGAATAATAATAATAAATAATAATTAAGTTAATAATAATAAATAATAATAATAATAATAATAAAAGAGCCTATAAAAACAAAATTAGTAAATAATTAATAAATATTACCTAATATAATAACCATCAATAATAATAATTATTAAATAATAATAATTCATGATATGTTAGCAACATTTTAAAAAAACGCACCACAATCGCAATATTCAAAACCAAAAAAATCGAACACTCACACACACACTACACACACACGCACAGCACACACACACATTTCTATCACATCTCGAGCACCAACACTCTATACCGCAACGAGATCAGAATAAAGATATTGTATTCCAGAGATAAGATAAGATAGATAAGCACGCTACGATTATTGTTACAGATAGCCTGAGTGAGGCATAATAGAAGATCGATATCACTTGAATACTACAGAATATTTAAATTCAATATATATATATAAATGTTTAATCATGTGAAAACTATTTATATAAAAATATTTACTTTAATAAAACATAAATTCAAAATAAAATAATAAATATGTTATGTCTAAATAAATAAACATATAAAAATTATTAACAACAAAATATATATAATAAAAAATACTTTTCATTTTGAAAGTTATAATTATTGAAAAAAAATAAATAGACATTTTTATTAAATTGAAATATTTTTTTTACTATAATTCAAATAATTATAAAGCAATTTTGATGTACATCCAAAATTTTTATATATTTTTGCTATATATATATTTATAATCATATAATCAACAAATAGATGTTGTGTCATTAAGTTTTTATTATATTCTAAACATTTTGAAATTATATGAAATTATATAAACAAAGAAACTGAAAAACAAAAGTTTAAGATATATAATATGCGGTAAAAAAAAAAAAACGCTATTATTTAAAGTAATTATAATAAAATATATGTGTATAAATAAAAGAGATTATTTTATATTTATTTATTTAATATTAAATATATAACATATATTCAGACATAGAAAAAAAATGACAAGGAAAAATATTTTATTAAAATAAAAAAAAAAAATATAAAAAAAAAAAAAAAATAAAAAAAAAAAAAAAAAAAAAAAAAAAAAAAAAAAAATAGAAAAAGAAAATGGCATTATAAAATCAATGAAGAAAAAAAGTAAGCAAATAAAAAAAAAAAAAAAAAAAAAAAAACCGTTCAATGAATGCCTAAAAGGTTTACGTAAAAGGTTTTAAGGTGTATTTGAGTATCAAAGAAAGGAAACGTTTATGAGAATAATACGATTTTTTATATTGTTATTTTTATTTCCTTTATTATCATAGTATTGTAGTTATATATTATATATATATATATTAAATACGTTTTTTATATTTTATTTTTTTTTCTTTATTATCATAGTATTGTGAGTTATACGTATTTTTGAATTTAAAACTAAAAACAAAAACGACCAAAGAAGAACAGATCCCATTGTTCTTATTGCTCTTATTTAAAACTGTTTTTTTTTTCATCTCAAAATGAAATTCACCTTTTTATTTGGTGACAATTATTTTTTTCTATTATCACTTCTTACAAATGTTAGACAATCGCTTGGGAAAATAACGCTCCATTATATAATAACCGAGATATATATATATTATTAATTATATATTATATATATAATATATATATATATATTATATAATAAATAAATATATATATATTAATATATATATATATATATATATATAATATATATATATATATATATATATATATATATATATATTATATATATATAATTATAATATATATATATTAATTATTATATATATATAATATATAATATTATAACTTAGTATATTTATATACTATATAATATATTATATCATATATATATATATATATATATACGTGTGTGTGTGTATGTGTGTGTAGGTGCGAGCACGCGTAAGCATATGTGAAAGCAAGGCGATAAACGAATAAACACCTACCAGGTCCGGAACACGAAATTTGAGCTATTTACGCTATGCGTGTTGATAAGGGGGAAAAGACGTTTTTTTTTCGCAGCACCTTCGGCATTTATAAGGCCTTACTATAATTAAGTGCATAGTCTCTGACTCAGGAAATGAGATAGTGGAGGGAAAGTAACTACACTTGAGTATCTATAATATACCATACTATTCTCTACCCCATAAACGCAAAGGTTAAAAATAATTTTCGGTAGAGCTCTTATTAAATTATATATATCATATGATTTTATTATATTTACATATGAATTATATATAATTACGAAAGTATAATTACCAATAAAATTATCAATATTATTTTATTTTTTTTTCTTTTGATATGTCAGCAGAGTATTTTTATTTCGCACGGTAACGTTCAAATTTCAAAGGTTACGGTTATTTATTATTGATTAACGATGCAATTTTGGCCCACACAACTGGCGTGGTGCAGGGCGGTACAGTTTTTAAAAAAATAGGTAAAAAAAAATGCGGTACAGTGTGCATTGCAATATAGAAGTGCAATGCCCTTCATAATGGCTCAACCATATATATATATTTAGATTTTTGATTAAATATACATAATGTTTGCCAAAGTTGAGAAAGTGCAATTTACTTGAATTTTTCTGAACCTGTTGAACAAAATTCCTGCTTGCTCCACGCAGGCCAACACAACACTAAGAATAATTCAATGAGTGCACAAATACATATAAGGTAAGACCAGAGGGTGAGTTTTAAATTTGTTATAGCCAGTCGAGTGTTGGGTCCACAAAAAATAATATCCGTTGAAATTATTATTAAACACAAATATTAATAATAATTGGATATATTAAATATTATTATATATATATTCAGTTTCTAGTTTATTATCTTTCTTTTTTTCACTTATCCAATCTGAATATTTTTAACGGGTATTTATCTAAAGATATATATAATTGATAAAATAATTCATGATAAAATTTTACCCAAATTACAATAAAAATAATCATAAATATTTATGGATTAAATAATTTGCTAATAACAACTAGATGCCATATGAGCAGTTGATTATGCTGAGCTCCAGCGAAGGTCAAGGATGAATAGGAGTGCGAAAATTTCAGATTCTTCATCCCAACCCTAAGAGTCTGATGTGACTAAGTTTTTGCAACAGTTAAGTAACGAACATTAAGAGACTTCCATATAAAAAAACCTGCCCATTCACAAATAATGCATTAAGCACGTTGATGAGATGAACCGGACTACAAAAGGACGTTAAAGGGAGAGGAAGGTGAATCTCGCAAGCTACAGACATGTTATTTATTAGGAAGGTCGTTTGAGAGAGATGACGACTAATTCAATCTCTTCTGTAGATAATGACTTTATTATAAGTGGCATCAATTATTAACACTTATTATGAATCTTCAATATGAAGGAGGAGAGAATATAGTACATGGAAATTAACGAGCATAACTCTACGAAGATTTAAATACATATTTTATTCACGTCTAATTTTTATTGTGATATTATCATTGGTATTATTTAAAAGAAGTCACGATCTAATTTATAATGTCTTGACCTTTAGAACAAGGAGATATTATCTTATAGTGACCACAAGGAGTAAACATCCAGGTGGAGCATTATAGCCGTATGAGGGAATCCGTTAACATTTTATAATATAAATTTATTTAGTAGACAAGTCTTCACAATAATTTGCATCTACGCGATAATATATATATAACTTACTTTTTATTTTATTATTATTATCTATCCAAATTTATAATAAACACATTTTAACGGCATTTAATATAGTCAAAGAAGATTATATCATATTTTTAATTTTAAGTTATAAAAGAATTAATTATTTGTAAATTAACAGATAGTTTAAATTATTATATATATTTCGCAGTTATCACTAGGTATATATATATATATATACTTATAGTGTACATATTGATAGGAATAAATTCAATTTTTCTCATTACAATAAGCAGTTGAGGCTAAATAACTTACTTAGGCCTTATACTACTAAGGTCAATTAAGATAATATATAGAACATTAATTCTGACAAAGAAATATGTTAATGTTTTTTCTCTATTTAGTTGCGACTCACATAAAATAATTTCAAAATATGGTGAATATACACTAGAGAGAAAATCAATTCGTAATAATGAGTATTAGAATAATTAAAAATATAAAAATACAAAAAGAAATTATTCAAGTATTGTATTATTTTTATTATATAATATCTGTATTTGTATTTCTTTAACACAAAAAAAAACGTTTATAATATTGGCAAGATAGTAATGGAGAGGTGAAACAACTAAATTTAATTTACTTGAAATTTACATAATGAAATATGTAATTATTTAGATATTTTATAATATATCCTATTATAACCAAATAATAGACAAAATAGAAAACAAGTTTCACCAACACAAAGTAAATGCCATTTCTCTTAGGTACAGACTCACTATACAAGGGTTAGTATCACACTATTGCTATTTCTGAGTGACGTATATCACACGCTATATTATCACGTAATTCTCCACGATATAAGCAGTTTTGCCACTAGATCCAACGGAATAACTTTTGGAAAAAAAACTTCAAAATGTTTCCCTTGAACAGCGGCAACATCGTTACTAATAACAATTTATGTAAACAAAATATGTCTATCTTCCCAAATTATATATGATCTGAAAGTAGAAAACTCAGATCTAAGCAAATAATGGGTGGAACCCTATATGGTTGGAGAGACTATCCGTAAAAAATGATTTCTAGCTACCTAAGCAGAACTCTTAGCATTTTTGAAGCAACTTTAACAATTATTGTAATAGAGTTTCCAGATAATTTTTTGGTTATGGGGAGACTCAGAAAGTTTATGTTTTCCACAGGTTAGACTGGAAGCCACTAAAACAGTTGGGAAAGTTAGGAGATATATTTACTTTAAGAAGAAATTCAGAAAGGTAGAAGTTTGCTAGGTTGAGGCTACCCTACTGTGAAATTCTATACAGTTCAGGGGTAATAAAATGGGAAAGTCGAAAACGTGAAGCAATTCTAGACATAAAAGAGTGAGTAAATTTGAAAGGAGCGGAAGAAAAAAAGCAAGTCTTTGTCATTTGAACTCAATAATTACCAAAAATGGGAAAAGTCTGAAAAAACGTGAAAGCAATTCACCTGATCATAAAACAATATTGAGGTCAGAGTAATTTGAATCTAGCACTAAAAAAGAGGATATGCGTGACAACAGTATACAAACTCAAATAGCAAAGCTGCATGAGAATGTCACAATTTTATTGGCAACTGTAATATGAAGTGATTTTTAAGATTATGTTATATGTTTTTGAATAAATTTATGAAGATTGAACTTTTTTCGTAGCATGAGTATATTTGTACGGAGGTAATATTACAATAAATCATATTTTATTGATATATATATATTTTCATTTGTATTAAAGAGTATTACTATTATGTAAACTAACATATTTAATATTTACGATTGATAAGTTAATGATGTAGACATTGCACATATGCAATTTTAATTGCTCTTATATACTTGAAATATCAGTATTTTAGTAAACGCTCTCTAAAAGTATTAACCTTATTTAGGAATACATATATTAAATAATTAAATAATATAATATATAAATAATAAATTAAAATAATTATAAATAAATATCTAAAATTAATAATTTATAATAATTAAATAAATATATTATAATAATTAAAATGTATAATTGATAATATATAGATAACTATGATAATGATAATGATATTAAATTAGATAATGATAATTAGATAATTATTATATAATGATTATAATGAAATAATGATTAATTACTGATGAACTGTATTTCATGTTTAATTATATAGAATATGATGAATAGATTACTGGTGACATGACAATCAAACATGTCATACATTCTGATAATCATTCTTTATAAGAAATAAATATATAATAATTGATAAACAATATTTATAATAATACTTATATTTAGTCAATATAAAAATATTTTATAGATAGAATAATTTATATAATTATATAATACTATAAAAATAAGACAATATACTTTATTAATAATATATTATTCAATATACAATATATATATAATATTTAGAATAAACAGTATTAATATGATGATATGATTGGTATTTATCTCAGATACCTTATTATATATTGACACATTAGTATCTGATTGTTCTTGCAAATTCTAACATTTCAAAACTGTTATAGTTCAACTCAATATATCAGAAGTGGCCATAGTTATAACAAACTAGATATATATTCATAAATAAACATATGTTTATAAAATATACAAATTGGGTATTTTACTTTGAGGTTTATAGTGATATTTCAAGTACTCTGAGATTATACTCACAATTATACCTATACACAGAAGTGTCCTTCGGTTTTAATATATATCAGTGGCGGCTGCTCGTGAACCGAAAACATGGGGAAGCACTTCAAAATAATTAAAAGAGAATATTAATGATTAATGAAATAAGAATAGATAGATAGATATATATAGATAGATAATATTATGATAAAATGATTGTTAATAATATAAGATATAAGAGATAAGATATAAGAGTATAAGATATAAGAGAATATAGTACTAATAGATGATAAGAATAAGAATAAGAATAGATAGATAGATATATGAATAGACACAAGGATGATATTCGAATAGATATGGTTTATTAATATGATATAGAATAGATATGATAGAATTATTGATTATTAGATATATAGATTAGATAATATAGATAGTATTAGTATAATTGTCCCAACAATACTAGATACATATATTTATTATAATTAAGTTGAAGTTAGATGACGATATTAATAAAGTAGAAGTAGGTATATATAGGATAGATATATATAGATGAGGTGAAGTAGGAGAGATTGTAGATGTAGAGAGAGATATAGAAGTAGATGAAGAGTGATAGATGTTGAAGTAGAGGTAGAAGAGTAAATATGAGTACTAAGAAGAAGGAGAGAATATGAGTAAGTAGAGAATAGATTGTAGTAGTGATGGAGAGAGACGATGAGATCACGCAAGAAGATTGTCCAGAGACGATGTACACGATGAGATGAGAAGACAGATGAGACGAAGAGGGAGAGAGACCAGAGAGAGTACGAGAAAGAGAAAGAAGATATAGAGAGAGAGAGAAGGATAATCCGGAGAATATGAGAAAACGAGAGTATCCGAGAGATGAAATACGATGTATTGAAAGACCGAATGGAAACTTCACTATTGAAATGGTCAAATCAGAGATACTGGGTCAATGAGTATCCTCTAAGACAGAATTTAAGTCTGTGAATCTTCCTTGGATTTAGAGTATTTATATGGCCATATTTGTGGTTTTGTTAACGAGTGTCTAATGACAAAGTAGAAAAAGGATAGGAGTATAGATGATATGATGAGCATATAGGATAGATAAGCATTGAGAGCCAGACTATGAGTATGTAATTAAAGCACTCTACGATTTTAGTTTCTGGAATCCTGATCCAAGTAAAAGATGCTTTTCCATCCAACTCAGGCCTTCCCATTCAAAGGCTCTTCTCCCTTCCTCGCTTAATTCTTTCGATGTTTAGTATTTCGAAAAGCATTCAATATAAATTATTTTTTTTTTCCTTGAAACAAACAACTCAGCTTCATATATGGTTCGCTCATGTATATGGAGATTAGATATTAGAGATAATTATAGTAGAATATTATGACAAATTATTTAGTAGAGATAGATTATGATTAATCAGATAGATAATGACTAGTTTATGTGTCGGCATATGATCAATTGTGACATATGGAATATGATTTCACCAATGTCAAATAAGATGAGAAGACGAGTAGATGAGAGTTGAATGTTAAGACACAGAGATAGACGAGGTGAGAGAGAGAGGAGAGATGATGCATTAATTTATTATTCTATTGAACTACGTATGTACTATACATGGCATGTATGTATATATTTAAGCACATGCAAGCTTTTGTTAATAAACGTAAACAGAAAATATGATTTACATTTTTTTAACTCGTGATTGCCATAAAATTTTGATATTGAACCTATTTTTAATATATTTTAAGAATATATAATACTATTTTATAAAGGTAATAAAAATTTTGAAAAAAAAGTAATAAATTTATATAATATATATTATATTATATATATATAAATATGATTAATATATAATATATAAATTATATATATATATATAATATTATTATTAATTATATATATAATATTATATATTAATATATATATATAATATAATAAATATATATATAATATATATATTTATTATATATATATATATATATACATACACCCTTCCAGTCCAACATACAAAAATGAATATTTAAAGTTCTGAAAATTGAATTTAAAATGGGTTTTTGCTTATACCTTTTGATAGAAAAAATAGCAAAAGAATAACAATAAAAAAACTTTTTGAAACTCCCTTTTTTTTAAAAAATTTGGAATATTTATTGTTCTATTTTAATTCCTTTTAGCTTTAATTTTGAATTTTTAAATTTCGTAAGACCGCTAGAAAGTTGTACCTAAAAGTGAAATTTAGGTATAAGATCATATAGGCAATGTTGTGTGTGTGTATTGGCCAGGTTGATATTTTGAGAACGTTAATAGGCTATTAATATAATCTCGACCATAAAATCTGTGACTACTATTTTCAAATACATGTAGTGAGCAATATTGAGTTTAATAATATTTTAATATATATACTATTTAAAAATACAAAATATTAAAATCTTCATAATAATAATAATATATATATCATTAAAAATACGCAATCAAAAACTGAAATATATATAAGCTCTCATAAATATAATTACAAAATATCCAACAAGTAGGAAATATAATCACTTAGCTCACTTATACGAGAATTATCCGGGTAATATATATATATATATATTACTACATGACTAAAACGAAAACATTAGAGTCCAAAATGTATACTACTAAACCGTGAGATAATATATAGTCACTGGAAATAATAACAATGATTATCTAATTATACTCTTATATAATATATATATAATATTATATATATATATATTATAAGTAATCATGGATAACTAATACATGATATCTTTTAGTCTAAAAACAATTCTTAACTTCGTAATATAAAGAGCAGGAGATAGCTGGAATTTAAATACGAGGGCAGACTACCAATCCCAGTTTTCGGTCCTGTGAGAGTACAAAAGTTTGCTTAGAAATTATAAAAGAAAGAAACTGAAATTAAAAATCAATATGGCATGACTTCGAACTATTGTACTACTAGTGAATTATATATTATATACATCATATAGCAACGTTGCACACAAAAAAATAAAGGTAATAATTTTCTCCGAGCATTGATATATCATTAATAAGATTCGTAGTACATATTTTGGCCGATCCGTGTAAATATATACCGATTACACACCAATGAGATGTCCCTGAAAAACACATCAGGGCAACCGATGTACACTCATATAAAAGTTACGCGACTTCCATGATGCCATCCGTATTGGAGCTCTGAGAATTAATTAAATTGTCTCCAGTCACTTCCCTACACTTTATCAACCTTTAAGATGGTAGATGGACCATGATATATTCATAAGAGGACATATAGTATATGATTACTACTCTATATACTCTGTATATAGAATTATATTCGATATATACTATTGAGCTAGATTATATTTAATATTATATATAATGTATTATATATATATATTACTATTATGAAAATGTAATATATAAAAAGTTATAATATGAAATATTCGACTTGTTACATATATAACTATTACTGAGCAATATAGAAAAAAACCGAAGAATTTTACTAACTTCTACTATAACTCACTCATCATTTTCCTTTTCAGATAAATTCATTTTCTATATTAGTAACATTCAAGAGTAAGGCCTCTGTTTGAGTAGCACAGAAATGCATCTCCTAGAGAATAGCAACATCCTTGGTGTTAGATAGATAATTTTTTTGTCTACGAAATCATCAGGGGTTATCTGTTTAACTAGGAGGCGAGTAAGAATCCCTTTCCTGCCCCGCTCTTATGGAGTAACAATAGTAAACAAGGCATAGTGTTTTGAAATGCTATGTTTCGGAAATGTACCACGAAATATGACAACTATGCTTTCTTTTGGAGGCTTATGACAAGGATCATGTATACACATTTCACTCCAGTCCATCAAATCTGATCCTTTTAGATGAGATGGGAAAAAGCATAACTACACTTATGTTTCGCAGAGAGTATATTAACACGAATGATCTTAATTTAATCATAAAAATGATAGTATTTAGACGAGTTGAAATAAATTTAATTAGTTCTTAAAAATATTGTTAGTTCTTTTTTATATATTCTTGAGTAATATATAAATATTTCTTTTATAAAGGCTTAATACAATTTTAACCTAGGAATTTGATTTCGCAATGAAGCAAGCTTTTACATAATTATTGATTACAAATAAAAAGTACTGTAAAACTGTCTGTAACTGAAAGCATTTAATCTGAGTGTAATTTGAATTATTTTATTACACTATATACGAACACAATAATTTTCTCTAATTGTTATTGGGTCAGAATAAAGATTCTATAAAATGACTTCGAACGTAATTCTGTATTTGGGAAACTATTTGCTATTCTGGTAGAAACTGCAATGTTCTTAAAAATGACCCGAATATGACGCTTTCTTAAGTATTTTTGTGCCTAATTATAGAGGGAGCGGCCGCAAATATTCTAGCATATTTGAACGGACACTAATAACACGAGTAAAATGGTCCTATATAAGAGAGACATTATTCTTCCTTCCAATTTGATTTGAACTGCACATCGATACTACGGGTGAAATTGAGCAGACGGCCTGAAGATTTCAGGTCAAGCTAGATAGTACAAATAACGAACTAACTAAAATAAAATATAGACTACGAAAAATGAAGCCAATCGGAAATGCATCTATTATATAGAATTTATTGAATTCACTATAAGGCACTGAGTACTATATATTATTATCACTATAAATATGAATATATAATATGGTGTGATATTTAATGCAGATATCACTTTAATAGTGTATATATATATATATACCTTTAGTATATTTAAGATTATATTGAGTAATATATATACACATATATAATATTATATATATATTATAAAATGCCTTATAACAAGATCTGAGGGATAATCTTAAGAATCAACACTGACTTAGTTATTCACTTATAATAATTTATCACGATGATTTATTTATTATTTGTATATTATCATTATTTATTAATTATATTATTTTTAATATTATTTATTAATTAATTAAATTTCACTTATAGTATTGGCAGTTTACTTTTGAGAAATACTGCTATGTCAATATACAATTACTTATAGTTTCGTTGGCTAATGAAGGAGGAAACTTTCTTTCAACATCAAAAAAATATTACAAGACAATTTTCCACACAAGAATACACAAAAATACGTATTGATATGGAAATTTATGAAGATGTGATTAGGTATAATCAGATTAAAATATGCTCCTTCGTAGAATATTTCGACGAAAAATTATTTTATCGCGTTAGATTGCCTATAGGATTAGTTATCACTATTTATTTCCTAAAAACCCCGAGATGAAAACAAGATTTATTCAAGCGCTCGTATCCTCTATCCTATCAAGGAAATAATGCGGACTTGATAATTAGATTGAAATGAAGCACACCTACAATCGTAGACGTCAAGATTTAAGTGCTAAGCGATAGAAACTCTTCGACTAAGTCGAAAGAGCCTTTTATAAAAACTTGATGTTCGAAAAGTTGCCTTAAAAAGTGCGGGGAAGTCTTGTGGACATCTTCGAGAAGATCAGATTTCTTAGTCAAAAAAGTAACCATTGATATACGGACTTTTAGAAGCTTTCCTAAATAATTAATGCCTAAAAATATTTTTTGAGAATACAAAAATGGATGTTTTTAATCTTTCTTACTACAATAAAACCTTTTTCAATTTTGTCTCGCCTCAAATTCTTTCACTTAATCTTCAATAAAAAACTACTTATTTTTGAGCTCAAAATTATTAAATTCTAGAGACAAACGATGTTTAGAAATTACATGTTTTAAAAAATATATATATATATATATAACTATATAATATGTAATATTTATATATATATATATATTATATATATTATAATATATATATTTTATATTGATCAAATTATTTACGTAACCACTAATTATTTAATTAATATATATATTACTCTTAAAAAATGTACTTTATATATTATATTGTGTCAATTTAATTTAA
>JABUQX010047063.1:0-10442 GCA_015478945.1 Trachelipus rathkii
ACGGTGAAATAAGGTTTTAACTAGCTCATGTGTTATGGTGTTAATCGTTTTGTTTTTACTCCAATAGCTCAGATCGTTCTTTATTTAGGAAATTCAGCGAGTTTGGTCATCCCCGAAAATACTGTAGGAACCGCATAACATATGCTAAGGTACTGGCGGATAATAATTTTTAATTCCGTGGAGAGTCAATACCTCCACGGATTGCAAAATATGGAGGAACTACTGTGCTCTTCCTTATAATGGCCGTATACTACCTATTGAACGGAAGGTGTTTGGGATTATGTACATCGTAAAATTGGGAGCGCTAGGAGATGATTGTCCAATACCACATCGTTCCGTAAGGACCTTCAAAGTACCATAATAACTCTCCAGCAATAAATACGGTCAGATTGTTTATGCTACATAATATAGTATGTAAAGCTACTACTCCGAATACATCTCAAGTCACTGACTTCGCAGTGATTGATATACTCTCTGTAACCCCTTACCAATTCTATGTGCTGAAAGCACTCAATGGGACTGGTTGAGCGCGCTGTGCACGATAATCTAGTTCTGTAAGTTCCCCAGAGACGTGCCATCGTAGCCAGCTATACTACTGACTTCTCAATGGTACCTAGTGCTACAGAGATACCTTGTAGAATGTGCTGGTCTTACTAAGTATATCATGCCATTGTACAAATTACATGCTCATCATTAACCGTATCTCTTATCTGCAGAGGATCTAGTATTTTTTCTAAGGAGCCATACTAACATGATATTCTAAAGCTCTGTCTCTCATATATAAATACATATGGCTTAGGTAAGAGTATGTCAAGAGAAACTCATATACTGAATACGACGTCATTCCATACTGTCTCGATGTCATCCCATTTAGAGCAGTCTCTGAAAAAGATAATTGGTTCCTAGGACAAAAGAGTTGAGAGATCTAAAATCACATTCAAGCTAATAGGTTTTTTACGCATATACAAAATGCAAATAAAACTGCGCAATTTCTCTAAAGTACTCAAACTCGAACTTAATCCAAGATTACCAAATGTTAAGAACAAATTGTATTGGATAACATATAAGGAGACCTGCAGTCGATTTCTTCATTTATATTTTTGCATGTTCCTTGAGACAAAAGCGCGACTTCACTAGATTGGTACCCAAACAATAACAATATCGAACAACCCCAAGAAAATCTAATTGGCATCTTGCAGGACTTCATTTCCATGCCTCTCTCTGATCTCTTATAATCTCTATATCCGGATTTGCCACCTAAAGATCACTACTCGCTAAAGGATTCTCGCTATGGACCTTTAGCGGATGAGAATGGCATATCGTAGTTCCAAATGGGTGGACTGATGCTTCTATTCTTGCGCTTCCTAGAGTAGATGAATGGAAACGCGTTAAGTGAAAACCGCATAGCGCTTCAAGCGTTTCTAATCTTTTTGGTGGTCATGAAAGAGGACCCAGAGAGTTTCTATATTAACTAAAATTGTCAATCCTGGGATATTCGTGGCTGAAATATCACCTCACTCTTTGGCGGATCGCTGGCAAGTCTACTAACGAGAATACACTCGTAACCCTGAAAGATCTTATTGTGATGACATACAATGCTCCTACTCACCATCCTGACACAAAAAAGTGACACTGTCCGGGTGTCACCTTCTTACACCTGCCTCGATGGAAAATTCCATATTCTCCCCCATTTCTGAAAGCTGCTTGCTTGGCAGATGCTGCATATCCTGCTTACCATTACTAAAGGTGGCATGTTCATGTGTTCTTCTTTCCACGTGATACGCTTACACTCTCACTAGTTCAACCACAAATTAGATGACTGGTATCTGAAAAATTGATTCGCCTCATACTGCGAAGCCCCTCCACCAAGTACCCTCATTGAAAACCCATGAAATTCGTGTACCCAATCTTCTGTTTGTACCGACTTACTTCCCTTTACCACAGGATTTGGTGCTCCTCCCGTCGGGGTCCACGGTCTAAGCTTCTTCTTCCCGTACTGAAACGCTTCCAACATTATCCTTAGCCCATAGAGGCAATTGGCGCTCAAAAGGAGCAGGCAACTACTATTAATTATTTAACAAAGGCTAGATATGGCGCTTCTTCAACTGGAGTACTAGATCGTTGGTGTCGATGAGCATTTTTCCCTGAGGAATCCATATTTTTTAAGAACTTCGTTCGCTAATAAACATATTACAATCAGTGCATAGTTTGCAGGAATACATAATTAGCATTGCTATCCAGCATGTTGTAGCAGCATCCTTACACACCGTTCGTTATAATATAAATCGCCACTAACCTTCTCATTCGTATGAGAGAAACATGTGGGGAGGTTGCAGGAATAATATTCATTAACTAGTCCTCTATTCCCATCTTACGGTTCAAGGATTTAGAATTTTTTTCAAATCTAGACATCATAATAATTGCAGCAGAATTCGTCTGTCCAACTGACTTTACTGGGGGTCTGTTCGTCTACTTAGCTCTCGAGTAGTAGAATGTGTAGAGGCTAATGGTCCGGTGTACGTAGCTTGGATCTTGTTTAAAGCATCTCCCCACTCCGGTCTTTGGTTTGTACGTCAAGTTAAGACTTCATACCTTCTCAGTCGCTCTCATCAGCGGTGTCATCCTTTAGATTAGATGGGCAAACTACAGTCTAAGACCCTTATTGATCTCTAACAGCTCCCTATTTCTGTTTCCACTTGGAAATTTATCATCCATCCTATAACATCGCTTCATTTGAAATTTTATATACACACTTTTCTTCTTGTATTGCTTTTTCCTTTTGCTTCCATTCTCTATGGATTGCTTTACGTCACCTCTCCAGCAAACTAAACCCCCTGGTCCCGCTTACAATGCATTTTCAATTCGAATCTTAGATACTAGGGGTAGATACTCCATTATTATCAAGCAGCAAACTAAGCTTAAAATGAGATATCATTATTGCACCGAGGACCTAATGTCTACAAACCAACATCCATCGGCTTTTCATTGAGCACGAGGTGGGTATGTTGGGCTTCTTTTCATCTTCTTCTCATCCACTGAGGTTACAAACTATTTATCATCTTGTGTTCCCCTCAATAACGGACGCGGGTGTCAATATACATCCCTGGATAGATGCCTTTAACTTTATCACATAATTATCACAGCAGCAGCAGCATCTTGAGTCCCGGGATCTTCCGCAGGTCAGCAATCTTCCGCAGGCAAGCCCCCTTGGTGGGTCCCAAGAGTGTACTAGAGCTCAAACGGGAAAAGAAAAACTACAACCTAATACAAAAGGGTAACCGCCCCCTCAAGATGGGCATATTGAGAGATCACTTATTAATATTGGTCATAAGGCGGACCTCATAGAGGCGAGACTTCGTGTCGAATTTATACCAACTAGCTTTAAAGCATCGGAGTCATAAATATCTCGATAGCAACTTATTACTTGACGGTGGAAGCCTTTAACCTGGTAAGTCACACTCCTCACTATTGTCAATCACTTTCATATGTGGAACAGTTCGGCGCAACAGAAAATATTTGCCACTACTAACACCAATACAGCTCTTCACCAGCCTTAGATATAACATTTGATTAGCAATATGTCGCCTGAGTAAAAAATATTGTTGTAGATCGCCAGGAAAAATATCTCACTGGGAGAAAATTTAGACGTAAATTATAGCACGAACTAACTTTCATACAACGTTAAAGCTTCTCAGAAGAGTTAAAAAGCATATATAATGACTGGATAATGTTATTTTGATTAAAACATCAACGTTTTCACGCCAGTCTAAATATTATTATAATTACGCTATATTATTATAATTTGATATTGTTGTTGATATTTTATAAAAAGAAAATCTCATTGGGTGACAGGAACACTTGTAGTAAATAATTCAAGCCAAAATATATATATTTTTTATTGTTAATAGCATTTAAGACCTCTAAAAGTCTACTTTTCTTGATTAAAAAGCCGTAACAGTCAATTTAATTCCGTCATTGCTATCAATCAAGAATTATATACATTGATCTTTTAGAGGAAGACGAATAAACCTATTCCTGACCGATGCGATTGTTTTATAAAGACTCCATATAGGATTCTCCTATCTCCTCCATAATTTTTATTTCAAATAAATTTTTAAGAGTACCATGGCTTTTTGTTTGCTTTTCTTTTTATGAATATTCAGGATATGTATCATGCAAAATTCACATTTTTTCATTAGATAATTTCCTTTTATATGCTGCATTAGGTTTTGGATTTGTTCTTTGGAAAACTTTTCAAAATAAATCTTTTTTTTGAAAATTTTTTTAAATAATTTTTTTTGAGTATACCAAAAGATTATCTAATCTACATAAAAGAGATGCATCTTGCCCGACTATACTAACTATACAAGTCTGAAAATTTGATGTTGATTGCCAATGAGATAGACTAAATCTACAACAAATTATTCTGCAGATGAGGATCTTTTCTAATGAAGAAATTCCGTCTATAACAGGTTGGTTATTGGTGTAATTAGAGTTCTGATCAACGCTGAGAGAGCGACATAAAAAACTTGTAATAATAATGAAATGTTATACTTCTGAATTCCGATTTTGTGTTTTAACGCGCTCACATCCTGAGAATACGTTATCTATGAACGCATATTTCTAAGATTTGAAAGTCATTTCCACGGAGATAAGGTTTCTCTATGGAGGCAAGTGTTTTGTATACAATGATGCTCAAAAAAATCATTAGTCTTTCTGTGTGAAGCTCTTGGCAAAATATAATACAAGACAATTTTGTTGAAGCTGCGTGTAAACGTTTACTTGTTGAGTGGGGGGAGAGGGGGGGGGTTAATTGAGATTTTAGAGGAAGGGTTCTTGTGAAAACAGCTAATCAGATTTTTATTAACTGAAAACTTTACAATCGGGTCCCTAAGACGCTTCGAAAGTAAAATATAAAATTTCCTGTGAATTGCTTCAAACAACTAAATGAAGATTTGCAATCAGAAAATCAAGGTGGCAACATCAATACACATAGAAATAGAGAATATATTCATTTATTGGTGGCCAACCAATGTGGCATATATTATTCAAATATCAATACTTTATAGTAACAGGGTTTGAAGACGTACCTTTGAAGGACTGCATATATATTAGTATAATTTTATTTATATTGATAATTTTGTTATTTTTTATCTCATTATTAATTCGATTTTTTGCTTTGTATATAAGTTTGATACAGTTTAGCTACATAGTGAAATTCTTTATATTTATTTTCTTTTATTCGTGAAATGGCGGAGCCGGGATTAAAAGAAAAATATTTTTAAATTTATGAAGAAATAAAAATCTGACATACTTATATCTATTGTTATATATTTCATTAATTTTTTTTGTTCAATTCACTAATAAGTTTTTGACTTAATTATAGTTTATTATTATTATTATTATTATTATTATATTATTATTATTATTATTATTATTATTATTATTGATAATCGCTTATATAAGTTTTAAGCACAGTGTTATTTCTGATAAATATATTATTATATTATTATATTATTATTATTATTATTATTGAATTATTATTATTATTATTATTATTTTATTATTATTTATTATTATTATTATTATTATTATTCTTATTATATTATTATTTATTATTATTATTTTATTATTATTATTATTATAATTATTATTATACTTGATTTGAACTCGATCCGGCATAAATTTTTGGGCTTGTGCACGGACCTCTTAACACAGAGTCGGTACACAAATAGATAGCTATATAATAATAATAAATATATATATATATATTTATATTATATATTATATATATATATATATAGTTATATATATTATATATAATATATATTATATATATATATATATATAATATACAATATTGCACTTGTAATCAGGATAATCTTCATTACAAGGTACGGTCAATGCGTATCACTGACTTCCAAATGTCATACCGTCTGTCACATATGAAATATTATACTTAAATATGAATTTAATTGTTCACTTATGACTTCTTTTTTTTTTTTTTATTTGTTTTCAAACTTCCGATCTCTGACGTATGAAAGCAATCGTTGCGATGAAGTTATATATTATATAGTTACTCATATTACTATTATTTATATTAAACTAATATATTAATTTTTTGACGTAATTATATATATTTATTATATATATTTATATATATATATAGTATATTATTTTCTTTCTCTAATTATATATATATATATATATAATACAATTTTTTAGATACATGCGTAAATATATATAATAGTACAAAACTTATCATTTTTTAAAACAATCTATATATATATATAGTATACTATCAGTTATATACTCTATATTATAAGGTAAATCTTTATTCATTTTCTCTATCATTATATATATTAATAATTGTATATATATATTAACTTTCTTTATGTATCTGTATATATATATTCAATACTATATATATATATTATAGTATATAATACTGTACTCCCTACTATATATATATATATAATATAACTATATATTAATATAATACATATAATTATATATATATTATATGCTTGCCTATAGGCTTTCTAGTTACACTGATGCTGTCGTTTGTGTTGGTGTGTTCGTGTGTGTGTGTGCCCTGCTGGTTATGGTGAAACTGATCTATTTCCTTGTGCTCCTGTTTGTTAGTTTGAGTCTTAGTGCTAGATTCAGTCAATTGTTATTGCATGACATCCGCTTTCTGGTTTTAATATTTTTATTAAAATTTAGTGAAACTTTAAACAAAATAAATATATAATAGTTTAAGGTTACAAAAGAAAATTAGAAATTATAAATGTTTCAGGTTAAAAGAAACTGTTGTACTCAAAATATTAGAGTTTAGAAAAGAAATTAAATATATAAATGTGTCTTTGAAAAGAAAATATTTAAAAAAGTTGAAAACGGACTAACGCTACATCTCGTAAATGAAAATATAACTACAGAAATTAAAATAGACTTATTTAAATCAATGTTCAAAGGTTAGAAAACGTGTAATATGAAAAATATAAATGTCTGAAAAGAAAGTGGAACATGTATATTATACCTAAATAATGAAAGAAAATAATAATGAAGACCATCTTTAAGAGTTGACACAGAGTGTGATTGATATTTTAATAATAATAACAATAAAAACATTGAATATTTTTAATAATAATACTTTTATATAATGTCATAGGTTAGGTTTGTACAAATATCAATTAATCACTTAATAAATGGATCACAGGGTAGAAGGAGAGGGGCTGGTGTGCGTGGTTTGACCGATTGATGTATTGATTAATTGATATTTTTAATAAAAGCATCAAATGTTTTATAATATTTTACATGAAATGTAGTTATTTTCACCGTAAGTTTATACAAAATGTCTTCAAATATCAATTAATCGCTTAATCAGTCGATCACAGGGGTAAAGGAGTGGGGTAGGTCATATGGTTTGATCGATTGATCTATTCATCTATTTATACTTTTAATAAAAGTGCACATATTTGCGGTGATGTACTGCGCCTGCGGGCGCCCGCGTCGGTTTAGCACCGGATTGCTCCGATTCCGATTCCGGCTCCGGCTCCGGCTCCAGCTCCGGCTCCGGCTCCGGCTTCGACTCTGATTAATTTGATTCAATTTTTATTTAAGGATCTTATTTTATTCATTCTCTCTATGTGCTCGTCAAATTTCATCCTTCTACGAATATTTCCAAGGTTTTGGGGCTCACCCCCATCACCCATAGATGTAGCGACACGTAACCTCGTCTTCGACGAGGTTACATCAAATATGAACTCTATACGATGTCTCTAAGAAGTACCTCCTCAGATATTGAACCAGTGGTACCTCTACAATATGTAACTTCGTCTACGACGAAGTTATGTCATCAACTATAGGTATACCAAGTTTCATTCCTTTACCTACTCTCTAAAAAGTACCTCCTCAGATATCGAACCAGCATACCGTCACAATACATACGTAACTTCGTATGCAACGAGGTTACGTCATCACCTATAAGTATACCAAGTTTCAACACTTTATCTACTCTTTAACTTATTAAAAAGGCAATAATAAAACGTTAAGGGGGCTGCATCCCCCTTCGGGGCGATGCAACATCATGTAACTTCGTCTGCGACGAAGTTACGTCATCACCTACATGTTTTGCAAATTTCAACCCTTTACCTACTCTCTAAGACATACCTCCTCATATATCGAACCGGATGTACCGCTTCAATACATACGTAACTTTGTATGCAACGAAATTACGTCATCACCTATGAATATACCAAGTTTTAGGGGAATACGACCTCTATAGCCCATCTAAATATGACGTCATCTAAAGGGGGGGTAAAAAAAATGGGGATACGAACCCCCTCATATAATTTGTTAAGGATTTGCGGACCAGGATAATATGTTATGAAATTGCGGACCAGGATATATAACTCGAAAATTTAATACATTAGGCGAACCAATATCCCTCTGTGTGAGCACATGATTAAAATCCTAATTATGCGGTCAAGGTAAACATGCCCTAAGGTCATGTAACAATAAAGGGGGGTCGGCGCCTCTTAATGATGACACATAAACACGTAACTTCGTCTTCGACGAAGTTACCCCTCTGTGTGAGCACATGATTAAAATCCTAATTATGCGGTCAAGGTAAACATGCCCTAAGGTCATGTAACAATAAAGAAGGGTCGGCGCCCCTTAATGATGACATATATATATATATATATATATATATATATATATCTATATATATATATATATATATATATATATATATATATATATATATATATATATATATATATATATATATATATATATATATATATATTACTTTAAGTTGCTTACAGACCCGCAACGTAAACTATTGACGGAAGGATACCCCTAAATTGCTGTTGAACCTATTTTTTATTTAACTATTAAACACAAAAATCACATAAGAATTAGACGTTCTTTAAAAAATGTGCCGTTTCAAATTTTAAAGCAGCTGATTGTTCTTGTTATGGACCATAATTTTTTTTCTATTTTAAGGACTGTTTATTCAAACAAAAATATGGACTTCCCATGGGGTCACCTTTATCCCCCACCATGAGCAACCTTTTCATGGAGTTTTTTGAGCAGAAGTTTATTTTTCAACATCACACATACAGGAATATCTTTTGGAGACGCTATGTCGACGACGTTTTTGCAGTAATTCCCCCCACCTTGATCCCCACTCTCTCTTGGAGCACTTAAACGGCCAGTTCCAGTCCATAAAGTTTACGATGGAGTTTTCCCAAGGTGGCTCCTTTCTCTTCTTGGATGTTCTTGTTCATGTGGAAGATGATGGGCGAGTCATCACTGACATCTACCCTAAACCCACACATATTGACGCTTACACAAATTGGTATTCGGCACATGCCCTTTCAACTAAGATTGGAGTATTGGCGACGCAGATTTTGAGGGCCTATAGGATTTGTAGCCCGGTCAGGATTGAGGAACAACTGAAAAAGATTCGAGAGACTTTTGTTAATCCACACTATCCTCTTCATATTTTTTATAGGGCCCATGTTAGGGCTAGGAGGACTTTTTAGCAAGGACAAGAAGATCTTCTCACATGACGAATTTATTTGAATATCCCTACTGACAACCACAATATCTATAAAAGGTTACCCCTAGTAAAAGTAGCTCCTGTCAAGAATGTCGTGAAATTGAAGGGACTATTACAACAGCAACCAAAACCCCCCTCCACTCAGGCTCAACCCGTCCAGTGTGTTTACAACATAGAATGTAGTTAGCGTCATTTTACCTATATCGGTGAGACGGTGGATCTGAAGAGAAGAATTTATCAACATAAAAGGGATTTGTCAATGGATAACCTTAACTCGGCTTTAGCTAAACACAGGACTCTCTTCAACCATGCCATTCATACCAGTCGACATAGGGTTCTACAAAACAACAACAATACATCATCTCGTAAGTTTACTGGAAGTTTCTGTATTTATAACTGCAGGAACCAAGTCCTGAACAATTTGGAGGGGGAAGTAAAATTTGATCATATCACGAATAATATACTACTGACGGACAAAAAATGGCAAGTCTTGTTAGAAAAGACAAAATCGAGTCAACCAACTGAAATTCTACCTGCTGACTGACCTCACATTTACGGAATTCTTGTTTCTACTAAGAGAATTGAACAAAGTGCTATAAATGCACAGAAAAGCTTCTTCATTTTTAACTGATTTTAATGTCATTTTTTAAAGAACGTTTAATTCTTATGCGATTTTTGTGTTTAATAGTTAAATAAAAAAATAGGTTCAGCAACATTTTATAAAGAGTATCATATAGTAATATATGTATATTTTTATGTATATATATATATATATATATATATATATATATATATATATATATATATATATATATATATATATATATATATATATATATATATATATATATATATATATATATATATATAT
>JABUQX010047064.1:7500-34109 GCA_015478945.1 Trachelipus rathkii
CCTCTGTGGCAAACCATTCCAAAATTTAACAACCTTACTAACTTATTCAGCTCCGTGTGGCATCAAGAGGCATAGCTTTCTATCATAATGTTCTTACTATGCCCCCAGGTCTTCACACGTCGAGTGCTCTACTATTGAGAGAAATTAGTGGCTCTGTATTATCAATAAATGTAAATATTTTTGATAGACTTGTATCATGTCCCCATCTCAGAAGTCGCCTTTCTACATAAAACATTTCTAACTCCTTCATGCCCTCTCCATCATATATTATTACACTCAAAAACCCAGAAATTATACCCTGTTGCTCTATCATTGCAACTCTCTCTAAGCATATAAGTCTTTCTTTAAATAAGAGGCAAAACTTGTGCAACAATACTCTAATACTGGCCTAACGTAGCTATTTTATTAAAAACATAAGTTTTACTTTATAACCTCCTTGCTCTTGTAAACATAACATTACGCATTATTATTGGCCTTCGCATTCTATTTAGCTTTAATTCCATTGCTTCCAACACTCGATAGCTTCTTTCCAAATTATACGCTTTATAGATTTTACACACAGACTCAAGCCAATCATCATTCATATTATGTTTAAACTTTTATTTGATAAACCTAGGTGAAGAACCTTAAACACTTTTTACTATTAAAATTCATTTGACCCATATATGAACACCCAAAAAGTAGATAAGTGACTAGTAAAAACAGTTTTGAAATCACTTTTAATAACATCCTTCACTTATTATTAATAACTCGAGGTAGCTCACTTTGGTATCATCATGCAAACTTAACAAAAACGGTACATTAAGTCCTTTGGCTTATAATATCATATGATATAATTGAGGAGAAGGAGTCAGACTCTGACTCAAACTGAAACCCATGGTGGTTATCACCACTCTTTATTATTTCCCATGAATGACTTATTTTACAATTTAGATTGCACACTAAATAATAAACTTAAATGTAGAACTAATATTTTAAATACTGTTATCTGATTCCACAATACACACATACTATTAATCAAACAATGTACCCTCCATACAAAATAGACTTAACTTCATTAGCAAGCAGACATGAGGGCACAACCTTATAAAATAGGCTTAATCTAAACTCTAGAACTATATATTATATCAAGACTTTAGCAAAGCATTTTTGATAAGGTTTCCCACTAAGGCTGATGAAGAATTTATTGCAAGCCAATGTAGGGTTCATCCCTCTGACCAGGTGGGCCAGCAACCATACCCCTTCACAAAACCCCGTCTCATTTCCCTTTCATATTATGGACACCTTCACGCTCTGACTAACTCAATTTTACCTCATCTCCACGGCATTCATTTACTGACTATATGAGCTTTTTTCATTCGGTTCCTCATCAGCCGGTATGATTTCCCAGCAAACTCAGCACTATACAATACACCTGCTTAACTTACTCACAATCATTTCCATGCCTTCCACATCGACCGATATACGCATCTCAATGTACTGTTCATTTATTCTCCTGCATTTATACACACCTTTCTTAATATATCTATCACTACCTATATATCACACCACAGCTTAATGAATTACATATTCATTATATCTACTTACATTTTAATCTAATTTATCTTACATCAACCTTAAAACACTAGTTATCCCTAAAGATTTGTACATCTTAGAACAACATATACATATTAGATCTATATGCATATTACTATTAGCTATGAACCTATAGTCTACTAACTCTACTTAATACATTTAATCTTAGGGTTTTTCACGACAGAATTGATTGTTAGATATTGCCTTATATATACAATTAGGTTAGCTAAACAACACAATAATAATTAATTAAACGATCTAAGATGAGGGAATCAGCACCATTCAGTCTAAAAAAAATCAATCTTTAATCTTCATTTAATCCTTTTAAATGATGTAGTTACCAACCTTAAGACAAGCGAGCACGCTCTGAGGAGTATGAGGAGTTTTCAGTAATCCCTATTTAACAAAACTACACTACAATCTTGATATACTACAAAAACGCTAGTAAATAAGTTCATACTGAGAGACAAACCTAATCAAACTATATACATTATCACCACCATACTTACGAACTTGTTAATTTCCACTCACATATCTACATTAACTCACTCACTTTTCATTTCATCAATATTTCATCAAAATAAAGTGTGGTCAGAAGTACTAATATAGAAAGAGCTGACACGACATCTTCTCGTTTGAGAAGCCAGAGCCATCTATACCAAGTCCGACATCATCATCCTATCGACGACTCGCGAGCGAGCGCGTCAGCGAGCTCCGCGCTCTCACCACTTTTATCCATAGCGCTATAGTAACCTTACTCTTATCTACGTTTTATTTTCAAACTCCTCCTTTCTACGCACAATCCGTGCGAACAGGACTATGTCCGTTTACAATCACTCGGACTTCACATCTGAGAGTCTGTACACTGCCAACACCACACAAACCTAAAATAATCCACAGTATATAATTAGGGTTAACTACCCCCATGATTATTTATATATATAATAAATAAATAATATATTATATAATAGTATTATATAATATATATATTCTCTTTATATTTCTCATTTAATTCGAACATATAATATATATATATTACCAATCTCCTGCCACCTGAATAGGTAACTTATCACTAAATTATTATTATCTATAAACTATCACTATATATAATATCATGGTATCAGGAGTATACCCGCAAGTAGGTCGAGACAACTCAACGATTTACCTGCTAAGACACCAATTACACTGCCGAAGCTACTTTATGAAAAATCTATTGAGAATACATTTTTGAAATCGAGGAGATACAGACATTGTAATGCCAACGGATAGATTATGATAGTAAACAGTCACATTATAACACATATGATATGGCGATCATAACATAATATATAATATGAGATATACCTCTAATTATCAAGATAAGCCTACCACAACTACAGACTAACCGTAAATAGATTTTCTCACATAAGCGACACTCGCAATTTGCCCTAATATGGATGTAACACCGAAATTCATCACACTATTGAACGTACATGTGCTATTAAAACTGATTCTGCGCGCTATGTCTAGCAGTATTGAGTATATATATCCGAGTAAGAGGATCAAGGTAAATTGTTATATAACTCTTAAAGCTAGTTATAGGATTTTGCCTTATATTTCTTTTCTAAAAGTATGTTAGTTCTAGAACTACTTTTTTATCTCATTACAAAAAAAAATCTAAATATTTTCAGCTGACTTTATATATTCTCTTATTATGAGATTTATTCTCTTACTCTTTATCACTACTTTATCCCAGACTATCCGTGAAATCAGTACACAGGGTCGAATCTAATATATTTACTGTACTTGGAGAGAGAGCTATCACTCTTCGGGCTCGCGATCGTTCATCTGAGAGTCCAAAATAATCAAACATATATAAACGTAACTTCTACATAAAAATCAACTATAAAAATACCTCTAACATCAAACTTCAGATTTCGTCCTCTCTGTTTCTTAAGATACAATAAAATCACACAGTAAATCAACTCATCTATAAAAAAACACTTGTGACCGATATACCCTGCTCCTTTGTCTAACTTTTCATCGACTATCAAAATTTAACTATTCCTCCTACGTAAGTCGCACCGATTGGTCTCATAATGGAGTATTAATCCTATAATTTATGTAATAGACGGTCTCACTACCATACCAAAATGCCGGAGAATACACAACAATTATACATTAGCGTTAAATACAGACTGAGCTGAAAATGGTCATACATTGAGTTTTAAAACGAAATATGTTAAATGTGAACCCAGATTTTACAAAGCTGATACCTCAAACCTTTAAAGTATGCCAATTCAATTTCATTGTGCTACATATTATTTCATTATTATACAATTATACAGTATAAAAATTTAAATATTAATACCTTTTCATTATTATTATCTAAAGCTATATCACCGTCATTTAGTCTATTTATATCATATCATTTCTATTATAATACCTATTATAAATATATATATATAATTAATATATATATATATAATATAATTATATATATAATAATAGTAATATATATATATATATATATATATATTATATAATTATATATATATATACAATGATATATTATTTAATAATAATTAGAATATACGTGTTACTAAGATTATGGTCTTTATATTTAAAAGCTTGACACCTTTATTTCCATATATTATCTGAGTACACTTTATTTTTGAGCCCTTTTGAGTATATAATTTTTAATTAATGAGGGAGTTTCATGATGAATTGGGAAGTTTTATATACGATATATTTAATTAAATAAAATAAAGAGTTTTAAAACTATAGTTTTACAGCAATTATTCACCTTATAGTTGAGAGATGGTATATGTTTTTAATTCAAATATAGTTTTTCTATATTATCAACTAACTTACATTAATTTATATACTATCACGTTATATTATTTTATTTTCTGTTATTATTTGACAAGTTATTAATGTAATTTCATGATATTTAATAATATAATAATGTTTATAATTATATATATATTATATATTATTATTATATTATATTAATAATATATATATATTAATAACTTAATTAAAGTATCGAAATTATGGGAAAATGTAATAAAGAGAATATAAAGATAAAAATATATATATAATATATACTATATAATATTAATATATAGTAGTAATGGGTGAGGTACTAACTGACCGGCCAATACGTAGAAATGGAGAGTTTGCCAGATATTGTCTGAGACTAATATTTACTGGAGCACCCTATATTATATAAATATACCTCATTTAAAAAAGATAAAAGTCGACTTGAAGAATGCATTAAAGAAATCAAATGATCTTGAGTTCACATTTTTTAATTAGACTAATTTTGCTATTACCCACTCTTAATATATCCTCGCCCCGCGCCATTTGAGTCCAGATTTTGGTCACGCTGAAAATGTCTGGCGGCAACATCATAATGTCCGCAGGTTGCACATATTTTCCGCTCAATTCATTAGACGTGCACTTTGTGTGTACCTATTCACACTTTTTTAGCTATTTTCATTAGCATGCACTATACTATTTTTTTTTATATAGCATTTTGATCTCACATTTAATATACTAGGTCATGAGATCCATCTCGCACAACCTCCGGCAGAGCAGTTGATGGAGATTTTTCTATAGCCCTGTACTGGCAATTCACTGCAATGCACGTCGAAGCAAGACTTGAAAAAACCACTATTCGTGAGTTTTGGTATATATCAAGTCAATGTCGGGCAAGCTGACTTGGAAATTTCCATCATTTTATTGACTTCTTGTACGTGTGGCTTGAATCCGTATATATCTTAATAGCACTAGCGCGTTGTAGGCTTTTACACAAGAGAGTATCGAGTATGAGTAACCCGCACATCTGCACACAGGATGGATAGTATCTTGAGACTGTCACATGATGTTTATGAGTTGATCAAATACTCCCAGAGAGAGGGTTAGTATGCAGCGGCGCACGCACTCACTCAGAGAACTGGGCTTTTTGTCTGGTTCTATGAAGTCTTTTTAAACTTCGAATTTCGGTCGAGAACTCTATGAATTTATGAATCTGTTCGTGTTTCCAACTCGCGAATGTTCTTTAGTCGAGAGTATGAGCGTATTACCACGGCACATAAAGTTTTGTCCGCAATATGCTCAAATGTCTCAAAGCGGTGATTCTGGTTAGCAACTTTTCTATAAACGCACTAAATAAAATAAGGTAATGGCGATTTGCAAGGAGCAAAATTATTTGTAATAGAGCTCATATATTATCACGATTATAATTATGAGTATGTAGTAGAGCAACACATATTTAGACAGGCCGGAAAGTAAAAACCTGGAAAGTAGAACGATCGACGCGCCCAAACCGGAAGTTATATAACAATAACTCACGGAAAGTAAAATAAATATATCTCGCCCGATTATACAAACTGAACACTATTCTCTATCGACGTAATAAAAAAAAAACAGCAAAAAGTATATTTTTTTCACGAAATAATTAAAAATAATTAAATTAACTTAAAAAAATAATTTTATATATTAATATATAATAATATAATTAATAGTTAATATAAATAAATTATAAATATAATATAATAAATAAATATAAAACATTATGTTTAATTATTATTATGCGAATGTTATTATTTTTTTTTATATTTAGAGACGTGTATAATTTCCCTATTATATTACGCAGCAGTAGTGGAGGAGCCTATGTAGTCTTCCACGCTATCTGAGCCTAACGCTGAGCACCAGCGACCACACTGCATTCTCACCTTGATAGCATTGAGCAATAAGAGTTACGCCAACACATGGTATGTCCTTTTTTATCATAACTCTAAACTCAATGTATATCTACACTCCGTAAGAAAGGGTGACGTAACCTTTCTATCCTCGAGATCTAAAATAAGATCCAATTCGCATTTTCCAACATGTGCCAAATTCATTCACATACGCATATTATTCAAATTCTGGTATATTAAACACACTCAATATCACCAACAAAATATATCTATTATGTTACTCATATCTTATTCAATAAACTCGAACATGTTCGACGCCGCTCGAGAATCATATGCACACAGAGACACGATAGAGAGTCTTTCCAAACACACGTCCCTCGAGTTTAGAGAAAAATGCCTCAACACATCATATCCACTGTATACGAGATTGATATAGTAATACATGCATCCACATGTAGCGTAGACAGAATGAGTACTCGAGAATCTCACGCGTCATCGCAATTGGAATTGCTGAATCACAACACTGTCTATATCTCAGTTAACATAAACTGTCCGAATATCTTAATATTACAACATATAAAATTACCTGAAAAACAGTCTCTGTCTTAGAGCACATCAGAGCGTTTCCAATTACTCACATCAGTATATAACACCTAAAGATCTCACCACTTTTTCTGCTTAAGCAATTAGCTCCTCAATCATACTTGTCTAACTGCTATTTTATAATTTTATATATCCAGTAAACACACTCAGTCCGATTTATATGCACGTGTCAGCGAGTTTGTCGAGATCCATTTCCGCGAGAGCATACAACAAAGCCCACTCTGGGATACAACGCGTAGTATCTTGTCTATATGAGTATCTTAACTGAATCACACAGGCTGAGAGTCATAGCCTGAGCATATTGTAATGTTTTTCATAATAATTGATATGTCTAAAAGCATAAAGTCATCACACTGAACTAAGAAATTTATTTAGTACGCTTATAGCCACACTGCACTGCCACCTAAACATCATATTAGGCACCTACACATGTAATTATAACGGTAGACTATTAACGTTTTAATATAGTGCTGAGCACTTAACCACTCACTCACAAGATAATTGACATGTGACATATCAAACCCTGAATAACCTCTATTCATCCAGCACTTACCTACACCAAAATAGACACAATCTCTCTTCCCTTTATCCATTACTTCCAATATATAATCCTGCATAACATTATTAAGCTGTTATTTATATATTAACACACAGTTGAGGACTCATTCATTCGTCATAGTATCTATAAGACATAACAACACTGTATGAATCATATGACCTTATTTACCGTCTAAATTATCTATCCACTATTCCACCAACACAACACTGATTGAGACTGAGGTCAAGGAGCATTATAGGTGAGCAAAGCTCTTCTACTCCTACTACATCAACAATCAATATACATCTTTCTTTGACTGAAAATGATCATAGTAAATATGTATACGTTTATAACTGACTTTTCTATACAGCGAGTAAATTCAGCTAAAATCTATACACCATCAACTCTCCCCCTCCCCCCTCCCTCATCATTCCTCTGCTGATCTCATCTGATCTATTGCACTTCATGTCACATTTCGAGTATTCATTCTCGGTATAAACATATACACAAAAACTAAGTTCTTTTTAACTATACTTAACGCTCACCTCGACATAATCTACTTCAGATCCTCTGAGAGTTATATCTAGGAGACGGATTTCCATACATTCATAAAACGAGAACTCACATCTATAATTACTAACTTATGATACATATCTCTTAAGAATAATAAGTATGGTCCATTCTCATTACGCACACTCTAACACTACACTATAATATGAATTACTTCCATCGTTATGTCCTCGGAACAATCAGCTTTCGAAATTGGCCAAAGTCTGTTTCCTATTGATGTCTCAACTCTAGTGGACATCTCACATACGATGCTAACTGAGTATTCTTACCACTACTCAGCCATTCAACAACACTGGACTCACGTACACATTAAACATATAACACAGTAAATACTCTATCACTTCGTTAACAAGCGTAACCTATTCACAAACTTTTCAAGCATATATCTAACATAAACTAAGGACTACAGAAATCAAATTAAACAAACGATAAATATAAATCTAACTAAAAATTTAGCATAAATCTCATGTCAATCATCATACTTATGAGTACAACTGTTAAGAATATAATGCTACTAATATACATCATAATACTCTAAATATGTTGTATTTAATTTTATTATTTATACAATAAAGTTGTATATAAAGCTATATTGTATCTAATCCTATGTTGTATCTAATGCTATATAAGTCCTGTATCTAATCCTATTTTCAATACATAAATACTCCTTAAGAATATATAGGCTATAAACAAATAAAATCAAAGAAATTTAATCAATAAAACATACCATAAAATAATTAACTAATATTTATCCCTGACATAACGTAAAAACATACAATCATAACTAACACAGTAATATGAAACAAACTTAGACAACAAGAATTCAGACTCAAACACACAATAACAAAGTTTAATAACGCCAAAAAGTAGCATGACATAAAGACTGAGGATGAAGATTAGACCTTATGAATAGAAAGTGCTAAAATTAGTAAGGTAACGCTGCAATAAATTTGGAGGTGAATCAACCACGCATAATACTAGTAAATCAGATTATAATATGTTCTTTCTCACAAATAGTTATCATATATACCTCCCACCATTTTTCAGCCTTCGTCCACTACCTACGTCTGAAATCACGAGCACTGGGTTCTAGCACATACTCAAAGCCCTTCACGCTCTTTTTCTACTGTAAAGACTATTGAGAGACATCTCTTATGTTAAATCTACTCTTGCGAGCACATTTTATGCAGTTCGCATATATCTATGTTATCTATAGTGCCTTTCGCGATATAACATAATAACAAATAAATATATATAAGTAATTATAATACAGACCAACGAATATATGCTACCAATTAACATAGTTATTTCACATCAATAAATATATAGTCATATTCATAAAATCATTAAGCAATATGACTAAGAATATAAATTGTTACATATATGAACAAAACTACATAACCATACCTTTACGCACAGAAATTAATTCCGTCATAAACATTGAACTAAAAAGTTCTAACATTAACATAAATAACTGAGAGTGATTATATATCCAAATTATTAAATATTTATTATCTAACTATTAACAGCTATATACATATTATTTATTTAATATTAATTATATTATTATTATTATTATTTATTTATTATTATTAATTATTATTATATTATTATTATTATATTATATATATTAATTATATTTTATTTATAAATTAATTATATTTGATTAATTATAATTTAATTAAATTCATACAAATGTTTTACAACTCACGTAAATCTATAATCTCGAGTAATAGATTACCTTACGTTTAAACGAATATAATAATATCCTGCTGCCATATTCATTAATATTTTTTTTATTCAACTTAATGTTACGATCCTGAATTCTCTGAGAGAATATGATTTACTAAAGCATGTATACATGTAACTCTTACGTTACACGTCCTCTTATTTATGCAGTTCCACATCTTATTTGCAAAAACTACGTATACGCTATACTTGAGAGTCTAATCAGTATATTTCCATTTTTATTATTATTAGCTCATTTTATAGCTTATTAAAGAACCTATATACTATATTCATAATCACTACTAGCGATGTGTTTATAGACGATTCTATTAATAACTTACCAGTGACACACTCGAGAATGTTTCCATGCTTCTAGCTTACCTTTCCGCGTTAACATCTCGTCCGAGGTACTTCTTTTATCATTGGATGGGTTACTTTCAATGTTTATATCAAAAGTTCTTCATCGATAATCGCGACACTCCTCTCATCAACTCATATGTCTACCTATAGTTACATATATCTCACACCCTCACTCACATAACCGAACAAATTCTCTTCACGTTTTTTCGACGTGTCCTCTCACATTATATTAGACTTAATATTGTAGATTCACACATGATCACAGAAGAAGCGATGACTATGAATATTACTCATCTATCAGAGAGGGTACCTAAACCTTATTAATAAATGAACCACGAGAAAGGTGGGAGGAGGAGTGGTTGTTGATTTAATAGCTGGTAAATGCTGAGAATCATAACTAATCCAATATACGGGTTTAGAGTGACTGTCGTCATGGATAATATTACGCGACTTACGCGTCTACTTTCGAGAGTACTGGCCAACACCGAGTTATAGAACTGGGCGAAATCGACATCTCTCATGAGAGTGGTGACTAACTTCTGAGGATGTATGGAGGGAGCTTGCACAGCCTGCCGACATATGTAGCAGGACTATATACATGTTTATAATGCCGTAAGCTTTTGCAAATGAATGAATGCAGGGGCGCATTTCGTGAAATTTTTGTATAGGAGAAAATAGAGAAATCTATCTACCATAATTATATTATATCTTCTCTATAATCATGCTGTTGATAAAGTCCTATAATCTATGAATCTCATCTTAGATTTGTTGATTATTTAAAAATCAGTTATCAAAAACCTCGAGCAGAGCTTGAGATTATCAGTTTTAGGTCTTTGCAGGAGTATGTGCCAAATAGTACATACGAAGATAGGTTAGTACTTGTTTTGTGATGCCCTTGGTAGTTTACTTTGACAGTGTGAGAATTTTCGACACTGTATACCTTGTTGAATATCGTTGATCTCGAAATTAATTTCGTACGTAAGGTAATGTGAAACATAGTTCTAGACAGCGATATGAAGATAATAAAACTCTCTATAGTATGCACATGAACACGTTATTTGTAAATCTCCAAGAGTGAATTCAGAGAAAATAATTTACATAGGAGATAAAGAGTGAATCACTTAAAATGATTTATATATAAATTTGTAAATTATATATAAATTAATTATAATTTATATATAAATATAGTATAAAAAATAAATGTATATACTCTTAACTTAAGCGATATTAAATATTATTTCCAGAAATTTATAAAGTATGTTAATAATTAAATACTATTATTTTTATATTTTGAGGTGCATCGAGGTTATGTTCTATTTGGACACTCTTATATGTTTATAAATGAGCAGATGGTAGTTAATGGAGAATTAAATTTTAGTTGAGAGTGTAGAACGAGAGAGTATTTTAGCTGTCATTTTGATACTGAATATTTGTACAACATATATTTCTTAAGATTATTGTCTTAGAGAGTGTATAGTCTTAACAATTGTATAAGAGTGAAAAACTATGTTATGTGGATATGCATAAATTATTCCATTTGGGTAACTAGATGTACTAATATTTAATAACTACACTTATATTTTTGGTGTTTTATGTTTGATTTATTTCCACCAACACAATGTATATCGGAAATATGAGGCCTAGACGACATCGATACGATCATAGTGTCGCTCTCACATAGACTTCTATTACAGAAGGCAGAGAGGTAAGAGAACGAGAGAGGAGAGAGTATGGGATGGCGTTAGGTTTCAGATATCTAGCAGATTATCCTGAGTATGATAATATATCTGGAGTGTCTTGTGAAGAGGGTATCTCGACCCATAAGCGTTCATCTATCACTTATGACTTATAAGATATCTTATGATTCAACTAGACCGTATTTTTATATTGCATGTTTGGTTAAAACTGTGTGTATGTTTGTTTTATCGTAGGTTTACATATTAACGCATTGCTGGGTTCGCTTGATGTTGTGCCTGTATATACGCGTTATGCCAGTAATAAAATTGTTTATTATTTTATGTTATAGTTCGAGTCAAATATACGAACTTCTTTGGTATATGGTCTTACTACTGTCATCTCGTATATCGGTATTGATATGATTCATTTAACTGACTCAGAGAATGTAGCTGATTCGAATCTTATTGCTGTAGTCGAACTGAGTGAGTTATCGATGTTCCCAGTATGATAAAACAAACACTAGATTATTGAGCAGCTAATAGTCATCGTAACATTTCGTGTGAGTATGGATGCATTTTAAGAGCACGGGAACCGCTAAAAATATTCTTGGTTGAAGTATCGTGAGCATTCAGTCGAAATGGTGAAATACTTAACGAGTTCTGTTATGTTCAGAGAGCGATATAGCACTTTGGAGAGACATAAGTGTGAATCAGGCATTACATATTCTATGCGTCTTACTGTATGTGAGGAGAGGTCTCACTAGCTAACTACGGATATGCTTTAGAGGTAGACGGCCACAATTTGTTAATGCTAGTAGTTTATCTAAGCCGACCAGCGAGAGTGTGCGAGGTGTAGTGTTCTAGTCAATGCCGTATAGAGCTAGATCTAGATCTAGCTCTAGTCTCGATATGATTGAATGTGGATCGTCAGGCCTTCTTAAATAATACACCTGTATTAAATGTGTTCGTATACGTTAGCACTATTATATCGTCAGACTGTGTTGAGGAGTATAAAGAGAGCGTTCACTATGTGTCATGTTTATCCGAGAAACTGAGAGCGCGAACGAGAGTTGAGACATGAATACTATACGAATGAGATATGAGTGAATTAGAAGGAGTTCAGTCGTAGCAGGAAGTGAGAGTGAGGGGACCGAGAGAGTATGATGGTATCCTGATATTACTGAGATTTAACGCGAATTTACGACTTTGGAAGCGCTCCTAGTCTCAGAACATCAGAAACACTATGTTTATCGAATTTATCTTATTTGAGCTATTCTTGCATATACAAAGGATGAAATCGTTACTCTCTATGTTTGCTGAGGCTCTCATGTAGCTTTGGATAAGAGAATCTTCTTGTGTATTAGGTCTCCAACATAGCGATTATCCTCGTATTGGAGGTCTGTCATAATGACGTTAACACAATATTTAACGAATGATTATGAGATTGTATTGAGGGTTAATCTATATGTCACCAAGTGCCACAAGCTAATATAGATATGATACTACCTGCTAAATTGTTCTTAGTGTTCTAGGTTAAATGATCTTAGGCATGAAGAAATGTTATTGATAAGGCTTGGAATGGTGATATTGTTTGAGGAGTTACATTTAGGCTCTACTGATAACTGCCTATTATTGAGCTGGTGGTGATAAGTCTCGGAATACTGTTGAGTTAGTAATAGCGTGAAAGTGTCTTCATTGCGGCAGATTCTCGCGTATCGCATAGTCTTGTTCGAGTGTAGAGGAGTATCTGATTGCTTCTGAGAGAGTTGTTACGAGACTCAATCATTTTTTCTTTATGAATATCATTATTAGATCGCATGTGTATTATGACCTTTATTTAATGATGAAATATACATTGTTAATAGCTAATAAGCCTCATATTATTAAGTACCTTGTCAATGGTTTAGTCACACTTGAATACAACTTCACACAGTTAAAAGTTTTGCACTAATTTTAGTTATCTGACAAAATACTAGATTAACTCGGTATAATAGCGACGTAAATACGGATTTAATGTCCAATGTTGAAATCAAAGTTAAAAAATTTATTATCGCGAGAAAAATTGCTGAGAATTGTTAAATCGACAATCAGAGAAAAGTGAAAAATTCCCTAAAATAGTCTGCTCTAAAAAAAACAGCAGTATAATTTGAGAGTACGTGACTTGTTGTCCTTCACCGATTACTCCTATATTAATATCTTTCAGTCGTGTATAGCGTGTGGTGAAGACATTTATGCGAAATGTTGAGGGAACTGTGCTTTTTACAGTATCAAGTTTATTTTTAGCTGTACCAATTTTGAGTACGTCGTAGTAGACTATCTGTTCAGTTGTGTTAGTCTTGCGGTGTTATCATTGTAAGCACCACTGTTATAGAATTTTTAGCGTATAGTAGTTCCTGATTTTATATGTATATTATTTGTTTATGAGAACGTTATTAAGGTTTTAAAGGTGGCTGAAGAGTGAAGTAGCGATATTTGATATATTATAATCAAGTAAGTATTTATAAGCATAGATTTCTAAGACATTAGGTTAGGTAAGCAATATGAGAAAGATAACATATGAATAGTTTAATGTATTAATGAATTATATGTTACACGCATATATTGGAATTACACTCGATATTGAAATATGAGCCGGTCATTTGATAATTCATAAGAGCACTATAATATATGATATTCAAAATAATAATGGTTCGTGAGGGATTACATGAGGAGCGGGGTATGAAAAGGTGAAAAGAGAAATGGATGAGGGAAGAGATGGACTGAGATGGCTTTAATAGATATAACACGTGAGATTAATCTAACAGCTATGAAAATACAGAGATAAAACTGATATTTGGTTAATACGAGAATGACTTTAATGAGAATCAAAGTAAATAATATTTTATATTCAAAGAACACATCTATAATAGTATTAGATGAGAATTATGTTTGGATTATTAAATCCATATAAATGAGGTTTGGGTTTAGAACAATATCCATGGTGTATAAGTGAGTATATATAGAAAGCTAAGCTGAGAAAATGAAAAATATCTATGTTGTGATTTATAAATACATTTAACAAATACTTGGCTATAATGATAGTGTCGAATTGTTCAAGAGGACAGAAACATTAATCGTGTATAATAAATTCTTAGTTATGACAGATGAATGACTTGAATATAAGTGTTGAGACTTCTATCCCTCTGTTAAAACGTGAAAAAACTAGTAAGAAAATGATGTTTAGTGTAATGTATATGGTAATATTGATTTACTGATATACTGTTTTATTTTTTTGTCTTGAGAGATATTTAACTGAGTGAAATGTTTGTACTAAAGAGAATTACGAGAGATTTGTATGAGTTAGAATAAAGAACTTAATGATTTTTAAGTTTTGTAGTGTATATAGTATACTGAACTTATTGATGTGGATAGCCTAGATAGATTTGATGTGTTAAGAAATCGTACTAAGCATAAGTGTGTTGAATTGAAGTAACCAAGTTTTTTTTCATAACTATAAGAAGTAAGTGTATATGAGGTTGTATGTGTTAATTTGCTGTTTGCGAGAATTTGTAATTGAGCAAGGGATCTAAACATGCGGTTATTATATCTAATTTAAGAACATAAAGAGTAAATGGATCTTGAGTAGAGATTAGAGTATCAATATACGATACTATACGGTTAAAAGATCAAGAGATGCGAGGAATAATGTATCTTGACACTATGAAATAGATCTACAGACGAGCGTAGATCATACAGTAGGTATGAGTTTAGTATGGTATGGGAAGTTTTTATCTGTATTACTGATTTACTTCGCTTTCACCCGTCTGTTTATTGTCTAATATAGCACTGATATACCTAGAACAATTTTTAATTAATAACTTAATTTCATAAACTTTAAGAGAAACAATATATAGGACATACATAACACTCAGGATCACATTCACCCTCAGCTTTTATGCAGCGATAAACAAAGGAGAGATATGATGTACTTTGGACACGGGAAGAGCCAGACAATGGATGATGTATTCAAGCACTATGAGAGAGAAAGATAGTAGTACATTCATGAGATTCTACACACTGAGCACATTTAGAATAGTAATGTAGTACGCTATTAAATATTCTATATGTATTTTCATTACGTTATGAAACTATATCAGTCTTTGAAACAACTACGAGTAGGAGAATAGATCAAATAATATAACGTAGAGAAATATCGAGAGAGAGCATAATTAGGGAGTTGTGAAGTGATGTGAATAGGAAACGAGAGTGATTCATTTGTATTTATGTTAGCTTAGACATTTATTTCTCTACTATAATTAATATAAATCAGATTGATATATATCACTCACTATACAGAGTATCATTTAGCGCTATGTAAAATGAGAGAGCAATGTCGATAGTTAGATTTGGATCAGAACATAATTATCTAAGAATGTGGAAACCATATGTTAAAGCTGGAAACCTCATTCTATTGATAGATACACAATTTTGAATTAGGAGTAGAATCTTATGTAGTTATCATATGGCAGACTATGCGCAGAGATATCGTCTATGAGGAGTAGGGTTTTGACGACTTATAACAGAAGTTGCGCAGATACATACTTGAATGTATATATCATGCGTGTTATAACATGTATGAGCACATTTCTAATCACACTTAGATATCTATTACGTAAGTACTATGTACAAACCTTATGTCAATTAGCGATATCCATAAGAGAGATGTAAATGATCGTTGTAGCAACTACACCGTCCTCTAAGGGAGATGCGAAAATTTATGGAGTACTACAAAAGTGGCACAATCGGTGGTGAGTGATTCGACACAATTTTGACTTATATTTTTATTCTTTGAGTGGTTTATACTGTGTAGTAATATATATTGAATAGACGTACTGTGTGTTAAAGTGTAAAATTAATGATTTGAGAGGTATATTTAATAAAGATCAGAATACCATTAGGATCTATATTTTTATGAAGAAAATCCAATTAGATTATATTTTAATCATATAAGAATATGTAGTAGACATAGCCATCTATTTAAGAAAAATATAGAGATCGCTCGATATGTTGATAGGATCTGGTTTGAGAGATATTGTGTAAAGATGTGATGAGAGTGTATTTGGTGAAATCTCTAATACTCAAAGTGAGAGAGAATGTTGTAACAAGTCAATAGAAATGAGTTAGAAGTATAATATTGAAATATAATCTTTAAAGATCTAGAATGATACGTGATAGCTGTATAAGCATGAGTTAATTACTAGCAGATTGTATGCGTGACATATCTAATGTCTCGATAGAGTAAATTGTTTAAACAAATGTTTGCGACCTTTATAACTGAAAATTACATTATTGCGTCTTAAAGTTTCCTGCGTATTTAAGAGAGAGATTTAGTACCATAAGATTATTAGAAGAGTTTAAAAGTAATGATTTAACAAGATGACGAATAGCTGCTAGTAAATATTCTTTTTAAAGTAGTATTAACTAAAAAGTTTTGTAATAAGTTGTAATGTCTTTGTATATTATATATCACTAAACATAGTGACTTGATGATACATTATAACTGAATGTAATGTGATATTATACAACACTATCAATGGTATATCATGGTATGTACAGCCGAGATTTTTGTGATTTGTTAAATATATATACTAGATTATTACTGCTTAGTGTAAATGTCTGATAATATAACGTAAAGTATGTTTTCAGACACGTTTATCAGTAAACAGTCAACACATGAATAAAAGGGATTTGTGATATATTTGAGAAGTCAGGAAAAGAAAACTATCGACATGACGGTTGAATTAATATAGTATCTACAAATGAGACCTCTCTCCTAATCATATAGCTGATTTTATCATGTAATTACTTTCAACATGGACTGCGTCACATTAGTACTTGAGCGTAGGTGGTATAGATCTTTATCGCGATCTTTTATTCACTTTTTGACTCTTTATCGTCTTCTTTGTTGTTGCGACTCTATTTACGAGTGAAAATAAAGATAAAGAAACTGATAATCACGCTAAATCTTAACGAAAATAGATGTATTGAGATACTGAAAAAATGTAAAATCTAACTCACATGTATAATATTTTAAGTTAGTATTATTGCTTATTTGTACTTTTTTGCAATGACATAGATTCGAGAGATAGATTACATTTTCATGTAACACGAGGTATAGATAGATAACTGTACAAAGTATATAACGTCCATTTATCGTTTTTTATATATATTATAGTTTCTTAAAATAAGATAATGTTATCTAAAAAGAGTATAATGGACGGCGGCGTGAGAGTACCCATCGGAAGGGCAGTTGCTCATATGATTTGTAGAGAGATTGTACCATTCGCTATTTTAATATTTTATTTTCCTTACATATTGCTTACACACATTACGATATTTATTGTCTTCTAAATTGTTATCTCACAGTTTCAGCTCTCTTTCTAATCTATAGTTAATGTCTTATTTGCTTATCTCATAACTCTATCATCTATTGTAAATTTGCAGCTTGAGTTATAATCTATCTTCATTAATTCTATTTTATGTGTGCATGGTGTATTTACGGTTATTTAACTCCATATTTGATGTGAGGGTTAACTTATATGAAGGGTGTGTACCAAGTTTTTCGTCGTTCTATGTCAAATATTTAAGATTTTGAGGTGTAATTGAATATTATCTGATATTTCTATTTTTATATCAAACTTACCACTATTGATATGTTGAGAGCTCTCACTTTCGTTAATCCTTGTATATTTGAGAGTTTTGTGGATTCAATTATTACTTCAAACATATACTTCTTCTATAATCTATTATTTCTTAGCGACTATGATTATAAATGAATATAAATCCTATTAATTTCTCATAAATTGAGATAAATTTCCTGGTTATATATTGAGCGTAAAGCGTATATTAATGTATCACTACTTTTGGCTCCTTACATTTAAGTCTCCTCCTATAATTAATTGGGATTCGTGAGTATTTGCGCAAGTAAGTTCTCTGAGCGATGTGTTAATACTCCGAGAGTCTCGGTAAATATTCGACGAGGTTACGTCACCCCCTATAGGGGTGTCAAGTTTGAGAGAGATACCATGTGGCAAACTCTATCCGTTACTTAGTGAGGTGCGGTGCGGTGCGGTACGGTGCGGTGTGGTGCGGTGCGGGGCGCTGACATAGCCTCAATTAGACTCAGAATGAATAAATCATAAAGTATATGATAACATAAAATTGGTGTATAACACTTTTAATGGTAGGAGGTACACTTTTATATATATCTTTTATATTACTGTAAATTTATATTATTATATTATTATTTATTTAAATTTATTTTAATATGTTTATATAATGCATTGCCTAATTAATTATTAATTAAATAATAATTAAAAGGCATTTTTATCAAATAACGTATTAAGCAGTCTCTGTAATTTGCTTACTCTTGATATCTGAAATATTACTTGATTACTCTATGTCAAGATATCTCAAAGAAATAAAGTACTCTTCTATAAACAATTCAACTGTTTTTGACTCCGTGTTTCAGAATAAATTACATTATTGGTAAAAGGTCAACTTCGTTAAATGTTTTATATCTGTAAATTAATAAAAATATAATATAAATAACACTCTAACATAGTTAAAAACAGTTAGCGTACGACCTTATTTGCGAATTAGTTTATATTATATTTAAGAAATTCAGATAAATATATACTTTTATATTTAGTTACCCCTAATTTAAGACAAATGTAGAGTTAATTAGAAAGGTGGAATTTATAAATTTTAATATTAAGTTAGTCAAATTTTTCTTTCAATTTAGAGTGATGTTATTCCAAAAACGAAAGTCATGACATTTAAAAATAATTATCTGAATTACATGAAAAAGCAGTTATATATAGGTTGATTTCCAGCCATTATTGAAGCAACCTGGAAGCTGAGCCGTTCCTCTCTTCCTTGGTGCTATGCCAAGGAACTAAATGCGAAAATCTAAGCTTTTCATATTATGAAGGGTCTAGCCTTAGATATATTGGTTGGAAAGAGTATTGTGGTCTAGCCACAAGCTTATAATCAGTCTAGCTGATTAGATGGGTACTATCATTCTAATGCTGGATAGATTCGGGTCTTATCAAGACTACACCCTTGTATTAGTCTAGCATAATACCACTTTGGAAGGCACGCGATCGCAAACGTGAGTCTAGCTCAAACGAATGGTACTGTCAGTCCTAGCTGATATGATCTGGTCTAGCCAGATACACCTGTATTAGTCTATGCTTAATACGAACTTTGCGACAGAGGGCTAGCCTGACTCGCAATCAGCGTTGAGTTTCTCTGAGCTCCAACGAGAGGGTTACTGTCAGTCATAAGTTGTGAAGTCTGGTCTAGCCAGATACACACTGTATTGTCTAGCTAATACCGACTTATGGAAGAGCCTAGCTGGACCTGCAACGTCTGAAGTCTATGCAAACGAAAGGTAGTTTTTTCTTTTTTTATTTATTTTTTTTTTTTTTTTTTATTACATTTTTTATTTTTTTTTATTTTTATCTGTCAGTCTAGGCTGAAAGATCGTCTAAAATCCAGATGGTGCTTATGGAGAAATCTGTACGTTCGACTGGAATAACGACTTTGATAATCCCGTTTTAAATTCAGTTAACGATTGAAACCTTTCGTTCAGGCGGTGATCCCAATACCCCGTCTAGCTAGAATAGATCTGAGCTAGCTCAGATACACCTGTATTAGTTCTAGCGTAATACGTACCTGGAAGGGCCCTAGCTCTGACCGCGCAAACGTTGAGTTTAGCTCAGCAAAGGTACTGTCAGTCTAGCTGACAGATCTGGTCTAGCCAGATACACCTGTATTAGTCTAGCTAATACGAATTTGGAAGGCCTAGCCAACCACAACAGTTGAGTCTAGCTCAATTGTCTGTCTGTTAAGTCTAGCTTGACGGATTTTCAGCTGATGTGGATTGGAATTATTTAGTCTATCGCTAATGTGGTATCTTTCTTTCCAATTGTAGTAAAGACGCCGGCTCTAGTTATTCTCACACAGACATAGTCTTCGAAGAGCCAAAACTGATCTCACATTTACGGCTAAAAACTTGCGTTTTCCTTTATATGAATCTTTAAATCCCTATGTTATTTGTAATTAATAAACAAATCCTTTTATTGATCTTTAATTTAATTCCCTGTCACTACCAGCAAATCTTTATTAATTTTAGTTGAATAATTCTAATAGCGTTACAAGGTTTAATGTCCCAGAAAGGTCAAATAATATTTTATGAGAAAAACTTCAGATTGTTAACACAACAGAGTAATATTTCTTTCAATGGTTTACAGAAATAGAACGTTGACTTTTCTTACATTTTCAGAGCTAAATATTAATGAGGGGTCAAGGTTAATTTGGCTTACATTTAAAGTTTGAATACTTCTACTGAGAGCATCTGCAACAATATGTTCTCGTCCAGCTTTAAATTTGATGTCGAAATCGAATTCTGATAATAATAATGCCCATCTAGCAATCCTGGGTGTAGTTGGTTTAAATTTGAAAAGGTATCTTAATGCTTGGTGATCTACTATGGCTGTAAATTTATGTCCATATAAATAATAATCGAAATGTTTAATAGAATTTACCAGGGCCAACGCTTCCTTTTCAGTCGTACTATAATTTTGTTCCGGAGGGGATAATTTCCTTGAAAAATATGCGATAGGCTTATCCATTCCATCAACTTCTTGGGTTAAAACTGCACCTATAGCTATATTAGAAGCATCTGAATGTATTCTAAAAGGTTTGTTATAATCAGGGTATATAAGGATAGGAGCTGAAGTAAGTAACTCTTTTATTTTATTAAAGGCTTGTTCTTCCAATTCTGACCAAATAAATTTTGCGTACTTCTTTGTTAAGTTGGTAAGAGGGGCACATACTTCTGAAAGATTTTTAATAAATTTTCTATAATATTGTACCATTCCCAATATTCTTTTAACTCCTTTAACACAGGTGGGTTTTTGATAGTCTTTTATTCCTTGTACTTTAATAGGGTCAATTTGGATACCTTTTTCTGATACAATATGGCCAAGATATTTGACGGAGTTTTGTGCAAATTTACATTTTTTTAGAGAAAGTTTAAGCCCTGAATCTTGATATATTTTTAAAATTTGTTCTAAATTTTGTATATGATCTTCAAATGTATCACTATAAAGAATTAGATCATCCATATAAATCTGGCAAAATTTACCTAAAATATTAGAGAAAAGTATTGATAAGGTTCGACACCAAGTGGAAGGTGCTCCTATGAGTCCATAACACATTCTGACATGTTGATAGGAGTTATTATCGGGTCCTATGAAACTAGTTTTGGGTTTATCACTCTCGTTTATTAATATTTGGTTGAAGCCTTTTATGTTATCAAGGATAGAAAAGTACTTTGATCCACCTAAAGAGGTTAATATCTCGTCTATTCTTGGCATTGCCATTACTTCATTTTTAGTCACAGAATTCAATTTTCTAGCATCGAATACAAATCTATGCGTTCCATCAGATTTTTTTATAAGTATCACAGGACTACACCAAGGGCTGTTAGATTTTTCTATTAAACCTAACTCCAACATTTTATCAATATGTTCCTGCATAATTTCTTTGGTGTATTGAGGGAGTCGATATTGAGGAGTATGGATTGGTTTAGTCTCCCCTGTGTCTATTTTATGCTTAATTAATTTACACAATCCAATATCATCAGGAGTTTGGGCGAATGCATCTTTATATTTATTTAATAACTCTATTATTTTTATCTGTTGAACAGTATCAAGATTGTTTAAATCTAAATTTGTTAAATCAAATGAGTTTTCCTTATTTATAATATTGGATAATATTGGGCACATCTATATCTTGTTCTTCTGCATGATAAATATCTCCTATTAATTCCTTTTTGTTTAGTATGACCTCATGGTCGAGATAATTGGCTACAGTAAAAGGTACTTGTAAATCTTTATTTACATTTGCTAATGTGTTCCCTATTCTAATACCTTCCATTCTACAATTATGTTCTACAACAATATTCTTATCCTTCCATGATCTATCTACTATTCCATATATTTAAGGTCATAGCAAATGTTTACCGTATTCCTCATGGGAATGGGAAAAATGATTAGGCAGATAAATGGACTGCAAATAAAAACACCAATATATTAGGACTTCTAAAACACCATATGAACTGAGAAGCTCGTAATATTATATATATAAAATATGTTCTCTTCAAAATATATATATACCTATGTATAAATATTATATACATATCAAATTAATATCTAATATATATATAATATAATAAATAATAATTATATATATATATAATATACCTTATAAATATATATATATATATATATATATATATATATATATATATATATAATATATATAAATAGTAAGTATATTAATATATAATAGGAGTACATACTATTTATTATTATATTAATAATATTATATGTATTATATATATATATGGGTCAAGTGAAATTTGTATATGGAGTTTTTGAGAAAGGCAACAGATTGTATATATCTTGATATATGTGAAAGCTTCATATCTCAGAGGAATATCTGTAGAATCCAATAGTGATTCAAATCTTGATATTTATTGAAGCTCCCGGGAAGAGGATATTGTTCTCTCTCTACAGATGTTTTGAAATATTATTCTCTCTCTCTCCTCTCTTCTCTCTTCTTCTTCTCTCTTCTTCTCTGTTCTCTCTCTCTCTTATCTCTCTCCTTCTCTCTCCTTCTATTCGTCTCTCGGCTTCTCTCGAATTATGTATGTAAAATTTTAGAATTCTACAAAGAAGTCAGTGGTATTGTTTATTTTTTTTATTTGGTGAAGAAATCCTCTTATAATATATCTTTGCTAGTCTTCTATCTATCTATCTATGGCTTTTTCTATCTATCTATACTATCTATCTACCCTATCTATCTATCATCCTATCTCACTCTATCCTAGTCTACTCTGCTTCGAAGGAACACTATTTTACGTGTGTGTGGGGGGGTTTCACCATTATGAGCGCTCTTAGATCTTTTCGAAAGTCATGTTTGACCTACGTCTAAAAAAACAGGTGTTTTTTTTTTTTTTATTTTAAAAATCGAAAAAATTCCTGATAACAATGTAATAAATAAAATTTTTTTAAGTGTATATTTACTAATAATCAGTTTGCTATGATTAGATTAAAATAAGTACCTAATTATTAAATGGAAAATCAAAGAAAAATATCAGTAAATCTGACCAAATATTAGCATACGTTTCCTAAGACTGGTGCATTTTTTTAGATAAACTATATAAAAGAATTGGGTAATAGATAAAATAGGTGCTTCTTCCAGAAGACTAGATAATGAGCCACTGTCTAATGTACTTCTTGTAGGGATGATCAGTTTTGTTTAGCTTCCTCAGTAGACAGTATGCAAAAGCTGTTGAATATGGCAGAAAATATAATTAAGAAATTATGATTGAAATTCATAAATGTAAAATAAATAAGTAACAGGCAATTGTGTTTTAAATGATAACGAAAAAGTAAATGATAAATTGGGTATAATTAAGATTTCTCATCCCAGGGTCTTCTAAAATTTTTGCAGAAAACTAATAAATCTTGATTGTATTTGATTAAAATTTCATTCATTTCATTTTATATTAGCAGAGACTAGCTAGAGATTTAAAATTTCTTGGAAAATTGTAATGTCATCATTAAGAAGATATTGGACCTTAAGATTGAGTTATTATTTTTTTAATTGAATTCATACTCGTCACCCTTAAAAAAAACACCATTTCATAGAGACCAATTTATGAGACTAATAGTTATAATACTAGTACAAGAGTTTATACAGACAGTTAGGAATTGTTTCCACAATGATAATATATATATATATATATATATATATATATTAGATATAATATATATATATATAAATTTGTGGAATATATCATATATATAGGGTATTATATTTGACGTATTATTATCATAATACATTAATATATAACTGTAAAATAATATAAACATATATATAGAAATAATATATATATAGATATAGAATATATATATATATTAATATATACTATAGTATCAATGAATATTTGTGATACAATTAAATATATATAATAAAAAAGTTAATTATTAAGAAATTATTATATTATTCTTAATATATTCTATATTATATTAAGAATATATATATATATTATACCTATCGAAATAAATATATATTAAATATATACTTAATAAAATATAATATAAAATATATATATTATATAATATAATATATAAATAAATATATATAAATTTGTGGAATTTCTAATAGGAGTAGTAACCATTTAATTTGTAATTCACTGGAATAGCTAATTAATGTTGGATCATTATTCAAGATATTTGAAGTTATGTACTGTATTTAGATTGCTTAGCCCACCATGTAATTTTGTATATAAAAATGTAATGTTCAAAAGAGATATTATAATAAACGATATTGTAAAAACATCTGGGATAAAATATGAAATTGTTAATTTATTTTATAACGATTTGTATTCTCTTAAACAGAGAATAAAGTTTATAGAAATTAGAGAGGATCCTTTAAGATAATGTTGGGGGATATGGCATGTGTTAGAAATTACGTTAATTATAATTTTAATTATGCAATATATTTTTAATATACAGTACTCAGTATACGAAATAAAGATTTAAAGACTAAAAAGACCATCTATCTATCTATCTATCTATCTATCTATCTATCTATCTATCTATCTATCTATCTATCTATCTATCATAATTAAAGGAAAATGATAACTTTAAAAGGTTAATAAAATCTAATTAAAACTACTTGATTCTTTGAAAGAAAATTCAATCTTTTTTATTGGAATTTATTTGACCTTTCTAGTCTTTGAATAAAGTCCGGTTCAATGTGAAGGGAAATAAAGGAAATATTTCACTTGAAATACAATATCACACACTTGTAGTAAACTTGACACAGGTTAATGAAATTGTGTCAAAACACTGGAAATTAATAAAGATCAAAGCACCTTTACTTTTACCTTATACTTCTTCATATATATATATATATATATATATATATATATATATATATATAATATATATATATAATAATATATTTTAATAATAATAATATAATATATAAATATATAATAATAATATATATATATATATATATCTTTCTTTATACTACTATATAACAATTATTTTTAACATATGTATATATATATAAATATATATATTAATATATATGTATATTAACAAAAGATGGCATATATATAATATATATATCTTCCTATTCTTATCCATTATGAGCTTGAACAATTCCTAAAACATATTTCAAATGTCCAAGTAATAATAATAACTATATCAGCTATAATAACAATATATAATAATGTATATATAATATAATATAATAATAATAACAATATCTAAATATCTATATATATTTATATATATATATGTAATGTAATAAATAACAACTTATATCATAACATATAACAGTAATAACCATATTAATAATAATAATAATAATAACAATAATAATAATAATAATATAATAATATATGTAATAATCACTGTGTTTTTCCTCTGTTCTCTGATTCTCGGTGCTCTCTCTCTCTCTTACCACCTATAGTCCTGTATATTATTATATGTAATAATGACAATAATATATATATATATATATATACTTATATATATATATATATAGCATATAATATATATATATATATATATATATATAGATATATGCTATATATGTAATATAATAACTATAACAATAACTTATATGTAATATATATATATATGTATATATATGTAATAATAATAACAATAATAACAATATCAATCAAATCAGTAATAATAATAATATATAGCCAATATGTATCTATAATATATATAT
>JABUQX010047065.1:0-40000 GCA_015478945.1 Trachelipus rathkii
CTGAGATTACACTAATCTGAGAACCCTAAACCAAACATAGCTAACATATACAACAGAACCACCATAATTAGACATAACATACAGAATCACTATTCTCCTATCTACCCTTTAGCACATAGATATGCCTATCAAGAGTCGAAATCATTCCCCATTCTAAAGATGATAGAACTTTTGATCTGTGGGAAATATTTCCACTGTGTAAGAAAACATAAGAGCACACTCTAATAAATATATATATATATATATATGTAATTTATAATAATATATTAATATGATATATATAGTATATATATTATATATATATATATATATATGAGTTTATTAATAATATATAGTATATAATAATATATATAGTATATATATATATATATTATATGATATATATATATTATAATATATACGTGTATAATATAGATGATTGTATTAATATTAGTTTAAAATTGTGTTTTTGTATAGTTATGTGTTTTTGGATAATTTTTAAGTATTAGGTGTATTATATAATATTATTTATATATATATATATATTTTATAGGAGGGGGTTAGTTATTGGTTTAGTTGTTATTGTGGGTTTCTGAGTAATGTTATATAATATATATTTATGTATTTTATAATTATAGTATATATATAATGTTATAAAGATATTTATATATGGTTAGTATATATATATAAGTATTATGATGTATTAGTATTATTATTAGTTATATATCCGGTTATATATATGTATGTATGTTTATTATGTGTATATGTATATATTATATATAGTTATATTTATAGTATAGTATACTTTATTATAGGGTAATATAGGTATATATAGTTAGATAATTTAGTTATTATATATATTATTATGTATATAGTATTATAATTAGTAATTAGGTTTGTGATTTTACAAATTTCGGACATTGTTTACTGGATGATATATACTAATATATATATATAATATATATATATATTATTTAGTATATATATATATGATATATAGTATATATATATATATATATATAGTTATATATATAGATATAAGGTTAATATTATATATATATATATATACTAATTATATAGGTATATATATATTAATATATATATATATTTCCAAAAATGCGGTTGATGAGTTCAAGGTTGATTCAGGTTGTTCTTAGAGTAATTAAAGAAGATTTCATACAATGTTTATCGATCTAAAATAGATTTAGAAGACGACCTAAGCGGAACAACCAGTGAGTATATATGTATTCAATAAAACAATAAAAAATGAATAATAATAAGAAATCATAATATATTATATATTATATATTATATATATCATATATATATATATATATATATATATAATATATAATATATATATATATATAATTATATATTATATATATATATATATATATAATATATATAGAAATAGATATATATATATATATAATATATATATATATAACCAAAAGGCGTAATTATAAATATAAAAAATAGAAACAGAGTGATTCTTGTGAGACCGGAAGAAAGGAATGATAGATGGACCAAATACTATGAAGATCTTCTAAATGTAGAATACAAAGAACCAAGAGGAAGAAGCTGCAGATTAGATGATGAGGGAGGAAGGCCGAGAGATAACGGTGGAGGAAAATGAGGAAGCTATAAAAAGATGAAGAAGGGTAAAGCCTCAGGAGGAAGGATAGATTAGCTGTGGAGTTGGTGGTGGAGGGAGGAGAGGAGCTGAAAGGGGGAATCATCAGTTTGATGAACAAATGTGGACACGAGAGGAAAGGTGCAGGAAGGTGGGCAACAAAGCAAATAATATATATCTGATATATAAGGTAAAGGAAATGCAGGAAGCTGTAATAATTAAGAGGATTTCACTGACAGACCATCTGACAAAAATATACGAAAGAATATATTGGAAATGAGGAGGTGAGAGAGAAGGTAGAGGCTAGACTCGAGAGGAACAGCAATGGGTATAGAAGAGAGAAGAGGAGCGACGGACCTCTTATTCACACTGAGAATGATCACTGAAAAGATGCTGGAATATTTCTGCAAGAGATTCTTTGTAAGCGTTTATAAATCTGCAAAAGGCATTTGATTCAGTGCCAAGGAAAAAAGCTATGGAGAGGAATTTGGAGTGAAGGGTAAGATATGAAAGAACGCGTAGGAAAGTATGTATGAGAATGCGTTGTAAGTTAGAACTGACAGTGTGAAAACGATAGAATGGTTGGAGGTGAAAAACGAGGAGTGAAGCATGGGGAGTGTTTTAATAACAACCATGCTTCTTAATTTAATATTTTAGATGTGTGATTAAGAAGATGAGGAGAGACCTGGGAGAATTGAAGGGGACATTAATTTCATATGTGGATGATCTGGCATGTTAGAGTGAGAGGGAGGAGAGGATTTGAGAGGTGGTGGAGCTGTTTGTGGAGGAGTTGGAGGAAGCAGGGATGAGGATGAATGTGCAGAAGACAGAGATATTGACAGTAACCGGAGGAAATGAGGAGGGGATGAGGATGAGGGTGGGAGAGGGGGAGGTGAAGCGGCAAATACCACAATTATCTCGGAGGGAATCCTTAACATTATGGGAGGAAGTGAAGGAGATCTTAGGAGAAGCCTGGAGAAGTACGACACAGCCTCCAAGCTGACACCAAATGCTGAAAAAGAATAAGGAAAACATCGGAATAGAGGTAAAAAAGTGATTTTTAACTGTATACTGACTGACACTGCTGTATGGAGCGTAAACATGGGCAACAAAGAGAAAAGAGGAGAGTAGAATTCAGGCGGCGGAGATGAGGGTATTAAGAACTATGATTGGAAAGAGGAGGAGAGACAGAATAAGGAATGACAGTAATCGAGAGAAGATAGTAGGGGTGAAGAAAGATGATACTGAAGATGGATTGGGGAGATTGAGATGGTGGGGACATCTGGAGAGGATGAAAACAAGAGAGAATGCTGAAAAGAAGATGGGAATTGACACCAGAGGGCAGAAGACCAAGGGGAAGACCGAAGAAGAGATGGGCGGAGGTCAGTGAAAGACTCTCTGGAAGAATGTCACTACCAACAATGAAGTGCTGAAGAGAAAGAGGAATACGTGCAAATGAGAGGGATGTGCTGGAAGAAAGATCTTGTGCGACTGACAGGATTGAAGAATTCCGTTCCTAAGAGAAAGTAAGAAGTTAAGTATATATATATAAATATATTATTATATATATATATATATTATATATATATATATATATATATTATATTATTATATATATATATATATATATAGTATATATATATAATAATATATATATATTATATATATATATATATATATAATAGTATATATAGATATATATATGGAGATGTCGAGAGAAACCCGGGCCCCTTAGATATTACTGGCCCCATCTGTCAACAACGGATGTCAAGATTTAAATTAGCATTCCAAGTGTGTAAGATGCCGGAGTGTATTCACTCTGAGCTGCTCCCCATTTCAAACTCCTCTCTCAGTAGAGATGATACCCGGCTTCTTATATCAACGCTGTCTCCACTGATTGTATAATTCCTCTTCCCTCGTGGCTAATAATTAACTCCCCTAAAGTATGGTCAATTATATTTACAATTAAATTCTTGTTAACAGCTAACCAATAATAGCTATAGAACTCAACCATCGTGCCTTATAATATAGACATCGTCACATAGCCACTCATACCACCGAGTTGTGTCTGGTGCTGCGCTTCGGTCTGTGGCCTCAAGGATACTAGCCGGTGGCCACTCCCGCACATTCTGAAGGTCGGTTATGAGCCTATTCTCTCTATTTGCCTGAGCTGTGTGGCTCGATCGCTTTGCTTCCCATGGCTAAGCACTCCCGTCTTTAACACTGAATCCATGACACAACAGTCTTATCCTTATGGTAGAGAGAGGAGATCGGGACGAGTGCCTGGCTTGTGTGTGTTGTGGTTGTGGCGGTCCATTGTGTACGTCTGAAATGGTTGCACTGATAAAATCCCAATCTGCTTTCATCCTTCTGAACGAAGACACCTATAAATCTTCATCTCTATATTCGCCACCGCCACCTTTCTCGCTAAATCACTCGTCAAAAACCCCGGTAGACCGACCACTATTCCATTTTAACCACATAGTTGCCCTGCAAATGCTCATCCTTGGAGGTGATTTCACCCCGCCCATCTGGTTCGTATCCTCATTCTAGCGGTGGTTCTTATGGTAGGTCAAATATCCACATTATCTTGTTCTCTTCGAGTGGCATATGCCATAGGTGCCTTCTTAATCTTTGAGTGTTGAGGTGTATATTCCCTAAATAGTGCCTTAATTCTTCAAAATCTTCCCCGAGTCGTGTCTCCCGTTTTATTGTTTAATTCCAATACTCTTAGCTTCCCAAGTAGGTCAAATTCTGGTTCCCTTTTGCGCAAAATCACTATTTACATTTTGAAAACTCTAGTACAATCTTTGGTCTGAGTTGTATGACCTATCAATCGGACCACCTTCCTATTCTTATTTTCTCTAAACTTCCCCCATCAATCCCCACAAAAAAAGACTATTACTATACACTAATCATAAAAAGCAGCAAACTGGCCTGCATTTAACTAAACCATATAGAACCCATATTAAACGGCAATGCCGAATCCACATACAACTTCCCTTACACACCTTCCATCAATTCACTTAAACTATACAAGATGCAGTTAAATCAGAAACCTCTACATATCCCAAAGGCCACAGAAAATCATACAACACCAAACTCAACCCTGAGATCAGCCAACTCATAAAACAAAGAAACTCCCTCCGAAACTCAACCCGTACACCCCACACATTTCTAACAAAATAACAAACCTAAACACCCATATCTCTAACCTCATAACCACAACACTACCGAATAGTTTTCAGAATACTTTCAACAGAACATCTTGCGCTTAGACAATTAGAAAACCTGGCAAGTCATCAAAAAAGTAAATAACTCTCGAAACAATCCCCCCACTAATCCCACGAATCCCCCACCTTTACCCAACAACTCCCTCCCTTCTCCAAACAACAATCAGACGTCCTTGCTTAACATTATGCAACATCTCTCGCAAAACCAACACCCACCCTGATTAACAGGAAATAAAAAAATAACTCAGAAAACTCAATTAGACCACACCCTCCTATCCCCATTCATAACCAACATGACATTAGAAGCCATTAAAACCCTCAAAATTCAACAGCGACAGGTCAAGACTCAATATCCAACCTACACTTAAAAACACCTTGGAAGAAAAAAGCAATTGCTCCTAATCACAGAAAATCTTTAACAATCAGGCTAGCTTAATTAACATACCCCAAATCTGGAAACAAGCATTCATAACCCCAAAACTCAAACCAAAAAACACCCTAACTCCCCCTCCTTCTACCGCCCAATTTCTCTGCTTTGCCCCATCAGAAAAAAAATAGAGAAATAAATAACTAAACAAAATTTCCCACCCCATTACTCCCCAGATTTCCGAACACGGATTCAAATGCAACCACTCTACAACTACAGCCCTCACCTCCTACGACACAACACCATCATTTAATGGCTTCAACCAACCCCCTTCCCATAGATCTATAGTCTCGCAATAGACATAAATAAAGGATTTGAAACCGTCCCCACACACATCCTTATTCACAACAATCTCACTCCCCCCCTAAGAAAATAAATGACAAAAAATGGCGTTCCAATTTCCTCACCCAACCGTCTTCACTAAAAGGTCTATACAAAACAACCTCTCCATTCTATCAAATTACAAAAGGGCGTCCCACAGGGCGCCACACTCTCTCCATTTTTGTTCAACTTTTCGCAACAGCAATCTACCTACCCCAACCCACGGCAATCCACCAAGACTTATTACTTACGCAGATGACATAGACTTATTTCCCAACACCCAAATGTAAAAATTAAGCCACACAACATACCCAAGAATATTTCCATCTATTAGAAAATTGGTTAAAGCTCACCAATAGAATGACAGCTGCCCCCCTTAAATCCTCCATCACCCTTTTAACCACTGACCGTCACCAATCCTCCTTCCATCCTATAATCACCCTGAACAACACCTCCTTCCATTAAACAAAACCCAAAAAATACTAGGGCTTACTTAGTGACAACTTCACTGACGTCTCCCCCCACAATCGACCCAAATCACTCCTCAACCTACAAAAGCTAAACCCCTCCGAACCCTCTCAGTCAAGCACAACTTCAGCGACAGAAAAACACACTCATCACTACTTATAAACAACTCCTCAGTAAAAAATCTAAACTATGCCCACCAGCATGGTTCCCCAGCACTCTCAAAATCGACAACAAATAATTACAATTCTCTCAAAATACAGCCCTCAGATTTATCACAGGTTGCAAAAACCACCCCAAACCAACATTTACACGATGAAAACTCCATCCTCCCCATCTCCACAACACCTGGAGATGGTGGGGACTTAATTCTTCAGAAAACACGTAATCCATCCACCCTTGTCACCAAATCCTCTCCAACCCCCCGACAAAAACTAAAATCCCCCCTTCTTCCACCAGCTCAATTCTATTACAACACATACAAGATAATTACTCCCGCACCTCACCAATAGGTCATGGATTTTACACATATCCATACCATCTAACCAAGCACTACTACTAAACCGCCCAAATAAAATTTAACTAACACGCCACTCCCCAATACTCTCCCTAGAGAAAACGCTGTCCAGAACGAGGCCAAATCGACCTGGCCTGGAGCAGAATCAAAGGTCACCACCGTGCTCGTGCAATATAAATATAGATTCAAACTAGACAACGTCACCTCCCCCACTTGCACCAGATGTCACAAGACACAATGGAGCACCTCCTTCTGGGGTACCCTGCTCTCGACGCCCCCGCGCCGACTTCTCTATAACTTCTATACTCGACCTGTGGAATCGCCCAGAGGCGGCAGCCGGCTTCCTGGAAGCAGTGTGGGTCTCCAATAAGGTGGCCAGGGCATGAAGTATGTATGTATATATTATTATTATTATTATTATTATTATATTATTATTATTATTATTATTATTATTATTATTATTATTATTATTATTATTATTATTATTATTATTATTATTATTATTATTATTATTATTATTATTATTATTGATTATTATTATTATTATTTTTATTATTATTTTATTATTATTATTATTATTTTATTTTTATTATTATTATTATTATTATTATTATTATTAATTATGTATTATTATTATTATTAATTATATTATTTTATTATTATTATTATATTATTATTATATTATTATTATATTATTATTATTATGTATTATTATTATTATTATTATTATATTATTATTATTAATTATTATTGATTATTATTATTATTATTATTATATTTATTATATTAATTCTTATTATTATTAATATTATTTATTATTATTATATATTATTATTATTATTATTATTATTATTATTATTATTATTAATATTATATATTATTATTATTATTATTATTATTATTATTATTATTATTATTATTATTATTATTATTATTATTATTATTATTATTATTATTATTATTATTATTATTATTATTATCTTATTATTATCATTTTATTATTATTATATTAATTGATTATTTTATTAATTATTAATATTATTATTATTATTATTATTATTAATTATTATATTATTATTATTTATTATTATTATTATTATTATTAATTATATTATATTATTATTATTATTATTATTATTATTATTATTATTATTATTATTATTATTATTAGGAACTTCAAACTTGCATTTTGGAATCTGAGATTTGCAGTTATGAAAAATTAAAATCTACTTTTATTGATATTTTGAAGTTGGATGTATTCAAATGCCATTGTTCAGGTAATATATATACTTTTCTTTGTTTCCTCCACTCTCCTCATACAAGAAATGGGCTACCTCGAGATATTGTGCCACCACAGCAGGGTAGGGGTCCAGAGATTCATTAGAAAAAGCATGTTGAAGTTGTGCCTGATGTTCGTTAAGTGATAGCAATTTTGCAAGAATGTTCTGTGTCCTCGTTAATCTGGTAAAAACATCTTTGACTGTGAAAGGAGGGTGCTTTATGGATTTTAAATTTGAATTTTTGTATGGGGGGGGATGATGCCCAGAGCAGAGATGGGACAGCATTATATGGGTTTATATGGGTTTCATGGTCCAAAGTTTTTTCCGTAGAGGATATTTCGGGTGGATGTAAATCATTCTTAGAGTTAATTATGTATGAATGCGTTTAGCATTGGAACTTTATTGAAGGGGGAAGGCGTGTTGTGTATGATAGGAATGGAGTGGAGAGTATAATGCTGGAGTGATTTTTTTTTCTTCTAGGTGAGGGGGGGTTGTTGTTGTAATGTTTGATGCAGGGGGGGGGGTAGTGATCTATTGAGAGTGATTTACCGTAAAATTGACAGCCTATTATGTTAAGACAAGCTTTTAATGGGAGAATTTTTGCTTCAATTAGTAGATGATGGATGGGTATGGAGGGAGAGCAGCCTCTTATTATCCTGAGAGCTCTATTTTGCTCAGTTTCTAACTTCTGAATATTGGATTGTGATATTGTGGAAGCTCTGGCAGGTGATGCATAATTTAGGAAGGAGCTGATGTATTGTCTGTATACTATTGTGAGAGTTTCTTTATATTGGCCAAAGGTCTGTTTCAGTTAGTGTTTTCAGTGTATTTAATTTGTGTGGTTCTTGAAGTGATATTGTTGTTGATGTGGGGGTGAATGTCATACATGTATAAAGGTCAAATTTAGAATGATTGGTTGTTTGTTGAGAGAGGGTGGCTATTGTTTGATTCTCTTTTATACTATATAGGGGTGGGTAAGGTAATAGTAGATTTTTAAAGTGATGCAGTCATTCTGTTGCTAGCCATTGCTCTAGTTGGTTTATATATTGTTGGAGTTCTCTTGCATATATATATATATATATATACTATATTATATATATATAATATATATATATATAAATAATATATATATATGATATATTATTATATATATATATATATATACTATTATATACCGTATATATATCCAGTATATATATATATATAATAATAATATTATATATATATATATATATAGTATATATATATATAATAATATATTAATTATATATATATATTATATATATATTTTAAATATATATATTATATATATATATATAAATATAATATATATATATATATATATTATAATTTTATATATACATATATATATTATATATTATATATATATATATATATATATATATATATATAAATATATATATAATATATATAATAATATAATATATATATATATATAATATAATATATGATATCTATATATAGTATTATATATATATATAATATATATATATATATACTATATATATTGAGCTTTGATTGTTAGATCATCAGCATAACTATTTGTAATTTTTATGGAAGGGGAAGTGGGATGAGGGAGGTCATGCCAAAAAAGGTTAAAGCAGTTGGTAAGGTGAAAGATGGCTCCCTAGGGGATCTGCCATTATATATTTTGCATGAACAGGAGGAGATGTGTCCTTCGATGACTCTAGCTTTGTGACTGGATAGGATATTTTTTTTTATTTGTATTTTTTTTTGTAATTTGAAGAGTTAAATGTATATGTGGTTTGAAAAACTAAATGGTACTAAAAAGCAAATGATGAAGTTTCAAAAGAAAGATGCGTGGAATTATATAAGGAGGAAAAAAGAAATCTAAAGGTGCAAAAGTAGCAGAAAACAAGAGGTAAATGAACATTTAGAAGGAGATGAATGAGGACTTACAAGGAATTAGGAAGCTTTTCTGGAAGGAACGCGAAAAGGTTAAGAATGAGAATAAGGGGATTCTGCTTAGAAAATGAATAGGGATGGTGCTTTTCTAACTGATGAAAAGTGAATGTGAGGGGAGTGTGGAAAGAAAGCACTTCGAAAATCTGCACAATAATAACAGTAATTGCCTAATGTATTAGTGAATGTTGTGTGGTTTGATGGTACAAGCAGGAATAGGTATTTGGGGATGAGGTTATTAGTAAGAGGAGGTAATGGGTAGGGTGTGAAAGTTGAAGAATGGTAAAATCTGCATGTATAGATGGAAATTACTGGTGAAATATCAAGAACCGAGGTGAGATGGTGATTGATTGGATGTTGAAGTTGTGTAAATAAAGCGTTTATGGAGGGTATATGGTTCCAAGGGATTGGAGGAGAGCGGTAATGAATAACACCCTTATATAAGGGTTAAGGAGAAAGGGGAACTGTAAAAAATTATAGGGGAATAAGTTATTGGAGTGTTGTAGGGAAGTATATGCTGGTATTTTGTTGAAAAGAGCGCGTCGAGTGACTGAGGACTGATTGATAAGAAACAAGGTGCGTTTAGAAGGGTAGAGGATGTGTGGATCAAATCTTTACATTGGAAACAAATGATTGAGAAAAATGAGGGAGGAAGAAGAATAAATTATATATTTAGGTTTATTGGATTTACAACAAACATGCGTATGATAGAGTTAATAGGAAGCTTTATGGCAGGTATTGGTGAATATATGGGTGTTGGTGGTAGCTCTGAATGGAATCAAAAGTAATGTATGACGATAGTGAAGCGTGTGTAAGAATAAATGGTGTCAAATGGTGTAAGTTAGGCTAATAGCGGAGTGAGACATGGGTTTGTTATGTCTCCTTGGTTATTCAAACTTTGTATAATGGATGGGTAGTGAACAGAATATCGAGCGTGGGGAGGCAGGAAAATGGTGTTAGAATGATGGAGAAATGGAGAATGGATGTGGAGGGCGCCTACCTATTATATGCGGATGATTTGGTTCTGTGTGCGAATCTGAAGAGATTTGAGAGGATTGGTAAGAGAGATTTGGCAGGTATGTAAAAGGAGGGATTTGAAAGTAAACGTAGATAAGGAGTAAGGTTATGGTTGGTGAGTGAGGACAAGTCCTCAGGGTGAAGTTATGTTAGATTGTGAGCAGCTGAGCAAGTGTCTTTGAGTTAAAATATTTAGGGTAGTGTTGGATGAGTAAGGGAACGGATGATGCAGAGGTGTAAAGTAAGAAGTTGTGAATGGCAGGAAGGTTGCTGGTTGAGATTAAATCGTTTGGTGAATGTAAAGGACTAACTCCTTGAGTGCGTAGAGTCTTACATGAGGGTAAAGTGTTATCTGTGTTAATGTAATGGTGAAGTGAGACTACTGGTCTGGAATAAGAAGTATAGATCTAAAGTTCAAATGTGTTCAGACAATCTTAGGGCATGCTAGGTGTGTGGAAAGAATTAATAAAATGAGGAATGAACGTATTAGAGAGTTGTGTGGTTGAAGAAAGGGGTAAAGAAGAGAATAAATTGAAAGTATGTTTGAGATGGTTTTGGTCAGTGGAAAGGATGAATGATAAGACGGTTGGTAACGCGGATGTAAGTGGAGAGTGTGTGGGACCGACCGCGGGAGATCCGAAGAAGAAAGTGGATGAGTTCGGTGACGTGAATGTCCTGAAGGAGAGAAATGTGAGTTTGGCAGAGGCGAGAATAAAGGTGCATGATAGGAGAGAATGGCGGGGTTTTGTATGGGGGCATGGTTGTGGCCCACCTGGGCCAAGGGATGAACCCTTACACTGACGATTTACCATAGTGAGGGCCCGTCGCGGTCCCATGAAGCTCTAGGGTGGATTTTCTGTCTGTGACGAGTTTTCACTAATTAATGGTACAGAGGGGGTGGTAAGGCTGGGCTTTCTTTTCGACATTTGTCATACTCTCCTACTGCTTTTCTTTTCCGATGCTTGTAGCGCTCCTTACTCCCACTCTTGGGAAAAAAAGGTAGATAAAGAAAGAAAGAAAGAAAGTATATGTGTTTAAGACTTTGTTTGTTAAAAGGTGATGGGTTACTGTATCAAATGCCTTGTTAATGTCTATTGCGACAAGGAGATTACGTCGAGGGGACGAGAGTTTTTGTTTAAACCTGTGAGAATGTGTTGGGTTAGGAGAGTTGTAGTAGAGTGGTTTTGGCGAAAACCAAGTTGAGAGTCTAATAGAGGGATAAGGGGGGGGGGAAATTCTAAGCAGGTTAAAGTTTTCAAATACTTTGGATATTATAAAAAGTAATGATATAGGTCTTATTATGTGGTTATTATAGGACTTCTTACGTGGTTTGTTTGGTTTTAAAAATAATAATAATAATAATAATAATAAAAATTGATATACTAACTGCAATTTAAAATATAAAAAATTAATGTGAATTGATTTTTTCTTTGCAGTTTATATCTTAGCAGAAGGAAATGTTTATATGCAGAATATTCTTTGTGAACTTCTTGACCAGATTATTTCCTCTGTTATCGATGTATTTAAAAATCATTCCAGCTTCTCTAATGAAAATATGTTTAATCCAACTACCAAGGTATTATAATAATAATAACAATAATAATAATAATAATAATAATAATAATAATAATAATAATAATAATAATAATAATAATAAGCTATTAGGAAAAGTATTCGAGTTCACTTGAAGATAAGTCAGTTGAATTGGAATATAATGATACTGAGCAAATTTGGACGCAAGGAAGAGTTTGTTAGTAGTGCAAGAACAGTATGTGGGTGTGCTAAGGACTAAAGTAATAAGTAAGAATGTTAATAGCTAGTGGTGGAATTAAGAGGTGATGTAAGCAGTAAAAAGTAAATAATGCTCGGTTGTATGTACTAAAAGTCAATGATGAAGTTTTGAAAGAAAGGATAAAAGTTTCATACATGGAGAAAAAAGGAGGTAAATGAACAGTTTGGAAAGAGGATGAATGGGGACCTATAAGGGAATAGGAAGTTGTTAAGAAAGAGAGAGTATTGGGAATCTTCATTGAATAATGAATAGAGATGGTGTTTTTTTAATAGGGAGAAGGTTGAAGAATGATAAATCGGTAGTTATTAATGGAATTAATGGTGATATGATCAAGAATGGAAGTGAAATTGTGATTGACTGGTTATGGAAGTGAAATTGTGATTGACTGGTTATGGAAGTGAAATTGTGATTGACTGGTTATGGAAGTGAAATTGTGATTGACTGGTTATGGAAGTGAAATTGTGATTGACTGGTTATGGAAGTTGAATTAGTCGTTTGTTGAGGGTATAGTGGAAGTGAAATTGTGATTGACTGGTTATGGAAGTGAAAGTTGTGATTGACTGGGTTTAGGAAGTGAGATATGTGTGTAATTGACTGTGTGTATGGGAATGTGAATTGGTGATTGACTGTTTGGAAGGGTTGAAAATTGTGATTTGGAACTGGTTATGGGAGAGGGAAGATTGTGATTTGACTGGTTATGGAAGTGAAATTGTGATTGACTGTTAATTGGAAGTGTGAAATTGGTTTGATTGACTGTATGGAATGAATATTGTGATTGACTGGGTTGTGGAAAGTGAAATATTGTGATTGACTGAATATGGAAGTGAAATTGTGATTGACTGGTTATGGAAGTGAAATTGTGATTGACCACAATGGAAGTGAAATTTGTTGATTTTGCCGAAGGAAGAAAGAGCAACGAAACTTTATTGGAAGTGAAATGTGTGATTGACTGGTTTATGGAAGTGAAATTGTGATTGACTGGTTATGGAAGTGAAATTGTGATTGACTGGTTATGGAAGTGAAATTGTGATTGACTGGTTATGGAAGTGAAATTGTGATTGACTGGTTATGGAAGTTGTATAACAAGTCGTTTGTTGAGAGAGTAGTCCCAAAGAACTGGAGGAGAACATTGATATTACTCTTGTATAAGGGTAAGGAAGATAAGGGGAACTGTAGAGTAGAAACTACAAGGGAATTAGTTTATTGAATATTGTAGGGAATATTTGGGCAACAAGGTACATTTAGAAGTGGTAGAAGATAATATTGTAACTGCGACCTTGAATTTGGCTGTGGCCGCATAATCTGGCCTAAAATTTTTGGTTCCTGCCAGGGGACGAATATCCAACCATTTGGAGCCGTTTTCTTGTTTATCATCTCAACTCTCAAATTACCTGTTACCAAGTTTATATTTAGTAACATATCTTTTCACTACAAATGCATAAAAAAATGCACACACTATTAATTTGCAAGTACAGATCTTAAGAACCATCTTACTTTCCGGACCTTGCAAGAAAATGCTCCACTTGGTGACTTCAGTGAGAGTATGTTAACCAAGCTGGCAATATCTAATGCTCAAAAAAGAAATTGACTTTCACCTGAAAAAGTTGATGCTTCTATTTTTGCATCGCACATTGTGAATCTTAAACTTTTAATAATTTAATATATTTAGTTATATTAATTTTAATTATCCAATATTTTAAAAAGTGATAAATTATAGTAATTAAGAATGAGTTATGACTAAGAATCTTTTGTTTTATTAATTAAAAAATAAAAATTGCACCTTTTATTAATCTATTGTTAAACCCCCCAAAAATTGTTAAAATTGAAAATTAGATTATAACTATTTATCTGAGTTTTATGAAATTTTTGGTATTGATCTAAGTAATTGGATGAGTCATAAGACTTCAATAAATATATTTGGTTTAACCTCCTATAAGGAGTATATATTTATAAACAAGGAACTCAATTCCTAAAATTTTTTTTTACAATTTTAATGGCAGAGGGTAGATAATTTGTTTCAAAAGCGAAAATTTGTTGTAATTTGATATTCAACTGAGTTTTTTAAAATGAAATTGTCAAAAGAAATGAATATGAGCATTTATCTATATATATCCAATCCTCTCATCTCTCGGCACGAAATATTCAATTTGAAACAGCAAGGACTTTGACGTTCAGAAGGTCAATGTGTTGGGTATATAGAAAAATGTTTTAAATAATAGATATGTAACTCATCCGATTCAATCTACTCTGAAAATTTCATAAAAAGTGGATGAACAGTAAAGAAAACAAAAATTTGCGTAGGAGAATTTTTAATTTTGGCAATTTTCATTCTTCTTCCAGATAATGTGTAAAAATATCTACTCATTTTTTATTCATGGATATGGTATAGAAGGGATAAGAAGGTATAAACCAAACACTTTTATCTAGTATTCATCTAAATGCTGTTTTTTTTTTGTTTTTTTTCTTCAAAATGGAACCATTCGTAATTGGCAATTAATATTGGGACCAAATGTCAAATATTCGGTATAAGGAAAATATCTTTGAATCAAAGTTTTGAAACTCATCTGATAATTTATTATATAATAACTATTAAGTAGTCAAATTATATATATATATTTTTAATAACTGATTAGCTTCAAGCTTTAGCGCATTTTCAGCTCCCCGTTTGGTTCTCAGTAGTGGTGTACCGAGTATCCTCGCAGGAGGGTTTTGATTCTTATTATCGTGTTATGTTCTTGGTGTTGCAACTTACGACATTTAAGTCTATTTGGGTATCGGGATATTTGAAATATCAATCGCATTTTTGTCAAGTTAAGACAACGTTTGGATCTAAGCTTTTATATCGTAGTCGGAAAATATAACAAGAAATATAATAATAGCGGTCTTTACAAAGCTAGTTCCGTTTTTGTAAGATTGCGAAGATCTTTTGGTGACATCAAGGATTCAGTTATAGGGCATCTTAACAAATTCAGAAAGATATTTTCTGATTTACTTTTCAGAGCTTGATTCACTTGTTGAGTTGGGCCGGGAATCCTATCCATCACTTGCAAAATTGCTGATGTGAAAGAAAAGCATGATGCATTTGCAAAGGTACTTTTTAACTTATCCCCAATGCTTGAATAGAACGAGCCATATCTGGTAGTTTTTTTTTTTGGATGGCAAGACCTGCAAGTCTTTCAAAATTGCACATGAGGAATAAAAAAAAATGCTGCTGCCTTTTGTAGCAGCATATCTTTGTGAATAAGAATTTTCCAGTCTGAAGGACTTTAAAGCAATGTACAGAAATATGCTAAACCTCGAACCCTAATTTTGGTGTATCAAAATTGAAACATCACTTTTCTTCAAAACCAGTAGTGAAAATTTTTTCAACAAAATTCTGTATTTTTATTAATTTTGTTTGTTACTAATTTCTTATTTCAAGTAGTTAATTTACATTGGATTATTTTGTTTTAAAGATATATTGAGTATAATACATACTTTTCAGCCATATAACTGTATTCTCCATTAAAATGAAAACAATTAACTATTTGAAATTTGAGATCTTTGTTTTTCCAGATTCTGTGGAATTTATTATATATTTTTATAGCATAAGCAACAATTTTAAAATCAATTAGTTTGTTTTTGGCCTCACTCAAGTCTAGGGGGTAATATCGTTTTCACAAATATATCTTGAGGTAATCCACTGGTTTGGGCCATACCTAATTAATATGCTTAGGTCAGTAAAACTGAGTAGCTTTAAAATATTATTCTCATTTATATTGGGTGTCTAAAGAATCAAAACTACAAAACAAAGCCAGTTTAGGTAGATTTTGTTGTTAAAGTTTTTATGAATTTCAAAAAAGAAGTAAATATTAAAAAAAAAAAAGACATAAAATCCACTGGGTGTGTGTGTATGTGCAAGGGTGTGTGGGTGTTTTTTTAAATTATGACATGCCTTTTTTCCAACACAATAATAATAATAATAATAATAATAATAATAATAATAATAATAATAATAATAATAATAATAATAATAATAATAATAATAATAATAATAATAATAATAATAATAATAATAATAATAATAATAATAATTACAATAATAATAATAATAATAATGTTAGATTATTTCCTTAGATGTTTCTATAAACCTTAGAATTATAATCTCCCTCTGCATTCGTGAAGAATGAGTCTTTCCGCAAATCTTTAAATATCCCAATATATATTCTCGGTCAGTTATCATGTTTGTATTTATATAGATATTTAATCAAAATTCATACCTGGGACTCGCACACAAATTTGAGAGTATTTATTTTAGGTGACGATTTTCTACTACCACTGGATGGAATCTATCATCGGCACTCGGTATCGGAATTTTTTTTGTAGTATTGGTACTTTGTATGTATGGGTATAAATAACCAATTCTCAACCTTTGCCAAAATCCTGTTAAAATAATTAAAAAATTTTTTGCAGTGACTTTCGCTCGTTGACTATTTTTACACCACATTTTCTTAAATTAAATATTTAATTAGGCTATAAGATGACTTTAAAAAATGTAGTTTGCGTCTAAAAATATTTAAGATGCAGAGATCCTAGATCTTCCATGGCATAAATTTTATCTAAATAACCATCTAAAAATATTTAAGATGCAGAAATCCTACCTAGATTTCCATAGCATAAATTTTATGACTTACCTTATGTTTACTTTATGTTAGGGCTGTAGAGGTGGAACATTTTTTGGAAGCAGTCTTGAGTCAGGAATTTAAAAAAAAAAATTAGTCTGAAGTCGGACAAGGAAGAATAAAGAACGTCTGACTTCAAATCAAAAATAATTTTCAAAGATATTTCTTTCCTACACTTTTATTTTCAAATTAAGAGAAAGCCAGTTCAAAAGCGAATATAAGCGCAAGAGTATAGTTCAACTATTTGAAATGAACTTGGGCGAGCAAATTGGATAGCTCGCTGATCATCAACTTTTCAGTCATGGCAAAATGGGTAGTCTCTTTTGCATGAACGTGTACCGTTGTTTGGAAGAAGAATGTTATCTTCTGATGTAGCATTGGATGCCGTTGAAGAAATGGAAAAATGAGTTGCTATGCATTTTGAATCTAAAAGCTCATGAGCAAGTGCCATATGCTTTTTTAATAAAGGCTAAGACTCCACAGGCTGCATTTTACTCTTCGTAAGAAGACTTATTGTCTACATGAAAATAAACAAAACGATCATGGGTGAGATGTTGCTACATACCCAGTAATTTCTTGCAATAATACAAAAAACAGCAAAGAAAACGGGAAGTAAGGAAAACATATTGTCTGTGACAATAGGACAAGTTCCATTTTATGGGAAGTAAAAGCTTTATAAACTCGATAATAATTCTCAAAAATTAAAAATGTTTTACTTTATTCATAAATTGGTAGATATTAGAGAGACCTTGGAATGTAACAAAAACATGTATCCTTTTCTGCGCTTCTGCTTTGTGGTATAAGCAATTGCAGAATCTTTGCCTGCCTATAATTATTAGTGAGTATCCCAAATGTTTAACTAAGAATACTTTTAAAGTTTAAAAATTTGTATTTGCTTAAAGAGTTTTATATAAAATGTTGAAGATCTGTGTATTCGCATTCATAAAAGTTGAAATTCTAGCTAACAATATTGCTGGTAGCTAGCTGGTAACCTGATTAATATTACCCTTTGGTAATTAATTTTTCGGAAAGTTATGGTTGGTATACCTTTAAAATAGGAATGGTATTGGTATTGGTAATTTTGAGATATAGGTACTAGATATCAGCAATTTCTGGTATTGGAATATGTATCTATAAAAATTTTGATATCACTCCTCAATAATAATAATAATAATAATAAAATAATAATAATAATAATAATAAATAAAAATAAAAATAAAAATAATAATAATAAAATAATAATAATAATAATAATAATAATAATAATAATAATAATAATAATAATAATAATAATAATAATTAAAAGCATTTACTACTAAAAATATGTATTAATAATTACAATAATCCAAACCGATAAATTAATAATAATAACAATAATTAATATATAAAACTAACAATATCTAACAATAATAATAATAATAATAATAATAATAATAATAATAATAATAATAATAATAATAATAATAATAATAATAATAATAATAATAATAATAATAATAATATAATAATAATAATAATAATAATAATAATAATAATTAATATTTTTGCAGGCTCTTTATTCTCTTCTTCAGTATATTTACCCCAAATGTAAAGTGACTGAGGTGCTGAAGCGTAATTTAAATGAACTCATGCACGAAGTTGAAGAGTTGATTTTGCATGTAAAAATTGATCCGGAAATGAGCCTCGTCTTTGCATCAAGTTTCATTTTGTTGATTTCTATTTGTACATCAGATCCTGCTGGTTATTTTTATAAACTTGTTAGAAAGACTTGTGATATGGAGAACGTTGAACAAATGGTCTTACCTTCTTCTTATAATTTGGAAGGAAAAATTAATTCTACAGATAAAAACAATGATATTGATATTGTCTCCGATTTTACTTGCAATCTAATCCTTGTTCATGGGGTTCTTAATGTTCAACCCGATTGGTTACTTAATAGATTGTCAATTGATGATAGTTTTACTTTTAACAATGATTTATTTAACTCAACATTGCTCATACATCTGTGGAAATTTGTAAAAGTTCATTCAAGTCATTCTTTGTGCTCGTATCAAGGCATTCAGGTTCTTTTCAAGTGGATCAAGAAAGTTTGTGAATTTGCTAAAGAATTTGAAAAATCATTTGAACAAGACAGTTGGAGTACTTCTAGGAAAACCATTGAAACGAAATTTGATTTGAATGCATTGAACTCTGATTTTTCCTTTCCAAATTGTAAATTTTGTACAAATGTTTCTACCAAAATGATTTTATCTATCGAACACGGAAATGTTGTTCAAGTTTTAAAGGCAAACCTGGAGAATAGAATAAAAGGTATGTTTAATAACAATCAGATATACTTTGTATATACTATATTTCCATTGATGTACTAGTAAAAACCTATTGATACTTTAGTTTTTCAGTTTTTATATAAATTTTTAGATGGTTTACCAATTATAATTATAGTTCAATTTTTAAAACAGTTTTAGATGAACTGAGAAAAGGCTGATTAGAACTTGCTAATTGTTAAACTGTGGGCACATATAATAGATTTGTTAAGTTATTTATGAGAGGAGAGAAAGAAGTGTTATAATAGACATACAAGAGCAATGGAGGAAGGGAGTTAAAGAAAAAGTTGAGGGAATGAAGTAGTCCTAGAGCCCAGACTTTTTTTTTCTTTTGAATTCTGTGGAGTGTGGAGTAATTCCATTTTCGAGTTGTGATACGACTTCGTTCAGTTATAAAGCAGGGTCAGAGGGGGCACAATCTTCCCCCTCCTTCAGCTTCTTCGATTTTTCTTGCTCGCAATATCTCTCAGACGCTCCCCTTTCATGCTTAATTTTTTTTCACCATAACAAGTTGCCGTTGTTTTAGCACTTTTCAGAATTCTGTCCCTTCCTGATGGACCTATGTTATATATTCAGATTCTCGCAGCTCCCTTCAGGCCTTGACTATTGTACTAACCAAAAACCTGTTGGTTTTCTACAATTTCTCCACTCCCGGAAAAAATGGTTAACGTTTTGTTGGATTCCATCTCACATTGGTATCCCTGGAAATGAGTTTGCTGATCTTTCAGCCAAAGAAGCCTTTGCAACTCTGCTGCCCCTCTCCGAATATCTTCCGTTCGTTTTCAAACAGAACCACATTCCCCCTGCTGACTTCTTCCTCTACATCCGTCGGAGATTCCAGTTATGTTGGCAGGAGTGTTTGGAGACAGACCCCAGAGGAGCAAAACTCCATATCATTAAGGCAGCGCTAGGGAATTGGCATTCTTCGTACCGCCGTAGCTGTCACCATGAGGTGATCATGGCTCGCCTTCGTACCGGCCATTCTGCTATTACTTAGTCATTTTATGTCTGGGGATCCTTCCCCAGCTAGTCAGGTTTGTCACCTAGTCACACCCCCCTTCCATGCACCATCTTTTCTTGGACTGCATTGCCTTCTCTTTGCCATTGTTCGAAACGCACACTTCCCCACTTTACATTCTGTACCTCCTACAGCTGGAGTACAGTACATCTTTTCAGATTCCCATATCCCATACCTTCAATCATAATGCATTATTTTTACATTTTTACGGGACCTAAATCTCTTTTTAAGATCTAACCATATTTCCACTGACCACTCATAGCGATGTGTCTAGGACCCCGCCCAGGTTCGGATTCTCATTCCGGTAAGGCCGAATCCTTCGTGTGCTGTGAAGAAGACATCTGTACAAATTCTTTAAAAAAAAAAAAATAGTTTTATATATATATAATATATATATATAATATATATATATATATATATATTATAAATATAATTATATATATATATATTATATAATATATAATAAATATAATATATATATATTATATATATAGTATTATATATATATTATATATATATCTTCTTCTTTTCTTTCTTTATCTTCTCTTTATTTCCCAAGAATGGGAGTAAGGTGCGTGACGACGCTCGGAAAAGAAAAGCAGTAGAAGAACTTGCAAACAGGGAAAGGAAAGCCCAGCCTTACCGCCCCCCTCAGTAGCCAATGTGTAGTGAGTTATCATCGCAGTCCAGCAAGATCGCACCCTAAAGGCTTTCGATAATAGCGATGCGACTGGACCCTCATTCTATGGTAGATCGTGCCAAGTAAGGGTCATCCCTTGGCCCAGATCCACATAAACCATACCCCCTCATCAATTCCCCCGCCCATTCACTCTGTTATACACTTTCTCTCGCCTCTAACCAAACTCACATTCTCTCCTTCAAACAGTCGTTTATTGACTCAATCCACTTTTTCTCGGTCTCCCAGCCGGTCGTTCCCAAGCACACTCGCCACTATAACATCCGCTTAACCAACCGACTATCATTCAACCTTTCAACATGGACCAATACATCTCAACATACTTTCATTTGTTTCTCTCATTTACCTCCTTTCTTCACACCTACACACTCTCTAATAGTTCATTCCTCATTTTATAAGTTCTTCTCACACCTATCACACCCCTAAGATTTGTCATGCTGAACACATTGAAACTTTCAGACTATACTTTCTTATTCCAGACCAATAGTCTCACTACTATACGCAATAACACAGGAATCAACATACCCTCATGTAAGGACCTTAGCACACTCAAGACTTTAAAAAGTCCCCCCTTTACATCCACGAATTTAATTGCACCAGCCACCTTTCCCTGCCATTCCACAACTTTCCTACTACCACTCTGCTCGTCCGTTCCCTTCTCAATCCAACATAATCCTAATCATATTTAACCCACTCAACGACACTTGTTCAGTGCTCCCAGTCTCTTAACATAACTTCAACACTGAGGAGTGGTCCCTCACTCACAACGCAATAACCTTACTCGTATCAAACCGGGGGTTTTACTTTCAGCCCCTCCTTTTACAAACACCTCTGCCAAATCTCTCTACCATCCTCTCAAACTCTCTTCGAGATTCGGCCACACTAAACAAATCAATCCGCATAATAATAGGAGCATCCCTCCACTTCATCTCGTCATTCTCCACCATGCCTAGACACCATTTCATTTCCTGCCATCCCCACCTCGTATTCTTTCATAACCCCATCCATATACAAATTTGAATAACCAAGGAGACATAGAAACAACCCTGTCTTACTCCGTCTATTAATGCTAACCAATCACCATTGCACCATTTATTCTTGACACACGTCTTCACTATCGTCATACATACTTTTTTTGATTCCATTTCAGAAGCCTACCAACCAACACCATATATATCTCTAACACCTGCCATAAACCTTCCTTATTAACTCTATCATACGCCTGTTGCAGATTCATAAAACCTAAATACAATTTTATCTTCTTCTCCCTCATTTTTCATAAGCTTTTTGTTTCAATGTAAAGATTTGATCCACACATCCTCTACCACTCCTTAAACGCACCTGTTCTTCAACCAATCAGTCCTTCGTAAACTCGACTGCACCTCCTTTCGACCAAATACAGTCATATACCTCCCTACAACACCTCAATACACTTATTGCCCCATATTCTACAGTCCCCTTTTTCTCCTTTACGCCTTATTAAGTGGTCTATTACCCGCTACCTCCATTCCCTGGAACTAATATCCCTCTTATAAAACGATTTATTACACGAACTTCCAATATCCCAATAATCACCACCATCTCGCCTCCGTTTTACCAGTATTTCATCTATAACCTGCAGATTTACCAATTCTTCATTTTTCACTCTACCCATTACCTCTCCTTACTAAATACCTCATCCCAAAATACCTATTCCTTCTTGCACCATCAAACCACACACATTCACTATCACCTCTCAATTACTGCCAATATTTTTGAAAGATTTTCGAAGTGTTCTTTCACACTCCTCTCACATCATCCATTTCATCAGTAACAAAAGCACGCATCCCTATTCATTGATCTAAGCAGACTCCCCCTTTATTCTCATTCTTAAACCTTTCTCGCTTCCTTCCAGAAGACTTCCTATTCCCTTGTAAAGTCCCATTTATCCCGCTTCCAAACTGTTCATTTACATCTTGTTTTCTCCTACGTAATACCCTTTTTAGTATTTCTTTTTTCCTCCTTATTAATTCCAAGCATCTTTCTTTTGAGTCTTTCATCATTTGCTTTTAGTACATTCAACCACGCTTCTTTTTTACCTTTAACCGCTTCATCAACCTCTTCATTCCACCATTGCACTGTTAACATTCTTATTTTCCTACTTTGCATATCCACAGTACTTCTTGCACTACTAAGCATATTGCTTCCTCATTGCCCCTAGGATTTGTTCCAGTATCAATTGTTCACATTCATCCGTTTTAACTTAGCGAGCCGCTCTTACATTACTTAATCCTTATTGTCTTGCTCCACTTAACTCTCACTCTATAATTTTACCTACCTTCCTTTCGTCATCACCTTCTCGTCCATCCAAGCCCACACTAAATTTAATTTTACTAGAACAACATAATGATCTGATAATCCCATGCCTAAACCCCTAACTGATTTAACATCCAACACATCTTCAACATCTCCTTCTTCACCAACACTAAATCAATCATACTTTCCACTTCGATACAATCTCCCACAACAACTCTAGTATACTTATGGATACTCCTTGTGTTTAAAGAAAGTATACTTACACACATATCTCTCTTCTCACAGAAACAATCACCTTCCTAACCATTTCTCATTTTCTCCCGCCACCGCCAAAACCACCTGTTATACCATCCCTTTTTTGATCACCTAATCGAACCATTTTTAGGTCCCCCAAAAACTATCAATTCTGAAGCTCCTACTGCACGCCCATCACAGAAATCATCAGTTATCCCAAAAAATCGTACTCTCTCATACGTTTCCCTCATTGGACCATACGTCCCCATACCACACATACCTTGACGCTTTCAAACTTCAAACTTTAACCATTAGAATTCGAGGACTCACACAATCAAAGTCTACAATAGCTTTGTAACACAGGTCACCCATCAAAATTGCAACTCCTTAACTCTCCTCTCTCATTCATTCCACACCAGCACACACACATTTCACACAACACCCCTCATTTTCACCGTTTCCTTCATCTTTTGTTCATAGTCACAGCGAGCAAAATCAAATTTCCTTTCTAAATACATCCATCACCTTCTCTCCTCTTCTCCTCAAAACATTTTATTCCTCTGACATTTCCATGTACCCAATACGATTCATACAATTCGCCGAAGGATCAGAAGCCGTTTACGCGATCACGACTCCTCTCCAGCCTGCATTAGCAATTCTGCAAGAAATGATGGTAGTCAAGGCAGGCAACCCCAACTATCATCGTCCTTAGTCCGGCTCCTACGACACCAAGGACATACGATGTGGGCATTCTTTTCTCCCACACACAGGGATATGAGTAGTAGGGCATGTCTGTAAAGTGTTATGCTAGAAAGGGGTTGTACTTTAATCTATGTGTAATTGCTGATGAGATAAAAATGTGGTCAGTAGTAATGTTGCCTGAGGATGAGTGTGTAAAGAATTAATTTTAATATTAAGAGAAACTAGTGCACCATTAAAAATGGAGGTAATTTCAACACTTCGAGTATGCGTGTACTCTCCCCCTCTCTCTCTCTCTCTCTCCGTTAAATGGATGAATATATATATATATATTATAATATTTATAATATATATATATATATATCTTTTATATATAGCTCTTACGTCCCTATATATATATATATATTATTATGATTATATATATGATATATTATTATATATATATATATATAGTATATATATAAATATATATATATATTATATTATATATATATATATATAATATATTATATATATAATATATATATATATAATTTAATATATTATTATATATATACTATAATATTATAAATATTATATATATTAATTATATATAATATAATATATATATATATATATAAATACTATATATATATATATAATATATATATATTATAATATAATATATATATATTATATATATATATTATATATAGTATATCATATATATATATATATATATATTATAATATATATATAAATTATATATATATATATATATATAGATATGTATATATATATATATATATATTATATATATATATTATATAATTATATATATTATATATATATATATATATATATATATATATATATATATATAGTATAATAATATATATATATATATAATGTAAGAAGGAGAGGATATACGGGGGTTTCAACCAAATTTGATACTGAGCAATTCTGCTTCACTTAATTTTTTGAATATAAATCAAATTAATTTTTTTATGAAAAATATCATGAATTTTTTTATTTTTTTTTGATTTATTTGATTTTTTTTTGATTTTTTTAGGCAAATTTTTTTCTTCCTAAATTAATAATTATTACTAGTTAACATCTCCTGATTAATGATAAGTATATTTCATCTATATAATAAGCAAATTCATCAAGTGTAGTTTCAAATCATTTTCCAATAAAGTAAAATAAATTGACCCGTTTTCGACCACTCAGAACTTATAAAAATTAGTAATTTAAATAATACTTACTCACATAGATAATGAATCCAATTTTACTAAAATTATATTGACGTTAGCTAGTAATTTAGAAATATTAAATAATTTTTATCCAAATAATAATAAAAGTCAATTTGTGCCTAAAAAAATCATAAAGAAATAAAAAATCAAAAAATCTAAAAAAATTTGATTTTTCTGATTTTTTTAGGCAATTTTTTTTTCTCTAAATTAATATCATTATCTTAGTTATCACCTGATGTATGATTAAGTATATTTTCATCTATATAATAAGCAAAATCATTGTCATTTCACATCATTTGTCAATAAAGAATAAATAAAATAGATTGGGTATAATAATTATACGGTATATATTAATTTTAACTAAGTTATTTAAACTAAATACAATTTTACTTTCTAAACCTTATAATTGTAGGTAAATTAGATAAGGATTATTAATAATTTTATTCAATAATAATAGATTTAAAAGGCTAATTTGGCCTGAAGAAAATCAATAGAGATCAGATTAAAATCAAAAAATCATGTTTATTTTAATTTTTTGATGTTGTTTTGGAGTGTTTTTTTAAGGCAAATTTTTTTTCTAGTATTACAATATAAATAATTTCTTTAACGATTCTCTAGTTATCACCTAATTAATGTTAAGTATACATATTTCATCTTTATAATAAGCAATTCATCAATGTAAGTTTCAAATCATTTTCCATAGAAATAAATTAAAAAATTTAGATTACTCAGATATTATACATTACGGTATTTTTTATTTAAATAACCTTAATTGAAGTTCAATTTTTTTTTTTTTTGTAAATTGTAACAAAAAATAAGTTTTATAAATTTGTGAATAAATAGATATTTTCTATGTTTATCAAATAATAATAAAAAGTGACAACGCCACGGCCAAAAATATTCAAAGGAAATCAAAAAAATCAAAAAAATCATTTGATTTTTTGATTTTTTAGGCAAATTTTTTTTCTAAATTAATAATTTTTCCTAGTAGCTGATTGAGAGAGAGAGAGTGATCTATATAATAAGCAATTCATCAATGTAGTTTAAATCATTTTCAATAAAGAAATAAATAAAGATTAGAGGTTTGGTGATTCGTCAGATAGTATAAGAGTGTGCGAGAGAGGCTTATATGATGGTATTATATATGATTATATATATAATATATATTTATATATATAGTACATACATGTATATATATTATATATATATATATATATATAGTATAATATTAATATATATATATATATAAAGTAATTATATATATAATATATAATATAAGTATACATAAGTTATATATATATATATCTAATATATATAATTAATAACTAATTAAACTAAATTTATAATTATCACTTACTAAACCTGATTTATTCATATAGGTAATAATAGGATTATTTACTAATTTTATCATAATAAATAATATAATGAATAATAAGGCAATTTGTGCATAAAAAAAATTAAAGAATTTTTTTTTCTAATTAATAGTTATTACTGTTAACACCTGATTAATATATAAGTATTAACTTTCATTCTATATTAATAAGCAAATTCATCAATGTAGGAAATAAAGAAATATAATAAAATTAGATTACTCAGATATTATAACAGTATACTTTATAAATAATAATTTAAAATAACTTACATTAAACTAAATAATAATTATACTTTACTAAACTATTTATTCATCATAATTAGGATATTTCATAATTTTATCAAACTCTAAATTATGTAAAAAGGAAGGTTGTGCCTGAAAAACATCAATAAAAAAAATCAAATAAATCAAATAAAAATCAAAAATCAAAAAAATCATTGATTTTTTGATTTTTTTGATTTTTTTAAAAAAATCAAAAAAATCACCAACCCTGGTTTCAACCAATGTAAACCTTCAACACTGAAAAATGGGTTGAACCCCGGGTTTGTATATCCAATCCTTTGTGGTTCACAATTTATTATTGTGATCGTTATAATCCTAAAGCTGAATAAATTTTATGAGGTAATAAATTTAATGATAACAACTTAAAGGAAAAATTTAGGAAAATAAGAGGTGAAGAATTTGTAAGAACTATACCTTTGATGGTCTAAACACAACTTCTTAATTCGGGTGTGCTATCACTCATCAAATATGGCCAGTCCTTCTGAAAAGAGCGAGTAGACTTTCGTCTAGGCCAGATCAACATCAATCAACAGGATCCCTAAAGAGTTCTGCTTGACACAGCGTGTGCGTCAAAGCATGTTGTAAAAGTTGGTTCACAGACAAGCGATGTATAGTTGATAATGATTTTAAGGTTAATTCTTTTTAGGAGGGATTAGAGAAGAAGTATATTGAAGAATTTAGGATTACTAAGAGACGATATTAAATTAATTGTCTGAGATGGGTTTGTTATTGGCTGATGTATGTTAATTATGGAGGGTCAGCATGCGAATTAGATGTGGTTATGCTTTTGTGTAGTACTTCGAGATTCAAGATTTGGTTTTAAGGTGTGGTGAGTTGTTGCTTATACTGTTTGTTTATATATATTTCTGTACTACTGGTTTCATGTTATTTACAGAAAGGTTCATTAGTCTTGCTTTGTATTGATTGTTCGTACGAATTTAAGCAATCAACCGAATTTATTCAACACAATTTGGTTTATTAATAAATGTGTTAACACCGTAATCAATCTCTTTGGTTAGTTCTAGGTATCTTTTATTAGATTAGTGGTCGATGATTTTGTTACTTAATTTTATTTCTTTTGCAGGTTAAGAATGTCCATCACGACAACACTGACGAGTTTCAAAAAATATATCCAATATCTGGTATGTCTTTTTCCTTTTCAGATATGGAACACTATTTTCACAATAACGATTGCACCATAAGTATTTCCCACGATTGGTAAGTTTTACCTCTATGTGGATGATGTCCAATAAGGTTTTTTCAAAATAATTCCAAGGGAAAAAAAAAAAATCCAGGGAAAAAAAAAAACCTGGCAAACATAAATCAAATTAGTCATCATATAGGCATTGTCTTTGTTTTTAACTAAGTTAAACCCAAAAGCAGCACCATGATAACAATTTAACATGTTTGCCATTTTTTCATAAAATTAATATTTTCATTTAAAAAATGCAAGTATGGATAAGAAAAAACCTACCCCTTTAACTTCGTAGTAAGTAGAAGGAGGGGTTTTTTTCTTTTCTTTTATTTTCAGTTTGAGTTTTTCAGGTAAGAATGGAGCCGTTGACTACTCCGAAGGTAAAAGAATATGCAGGTAATAAGGTGTAGTATTTACAGAAGAACAGGTCAACTGCAAGTATAACATTACTAGTTTTAGCATTTTATCCTTTTAGCATGACATCATGTTTTTATTCATAATTAGTTTATTTAAAGTAAGTAAGATTATAAGCAACTAAAAAATATATTTATACGTTTATCACTAACCTGCAATTTTCCCAAAAATGGGTTTACAACAGAGAGGTAATTTATTACTTCAGAATTAATAAATTTTTACTTTTACAAAAATTTGGAATAAATATGTATAACATATATACAATTAACATTCTGATATTGAAAAAAGATAGATAATAGGTTCTCGTAACTGATTTCGTGATTATTATTGTTCCGCAATTGTGGGACATAAGTATAAATTATTCTATATTATAGTATAAGATAAAAACAGCGGAGAAACTCTAAAAAAACTGGAACACTTCTTTGTGATCCAAGGCCTGAGATTTTTTAAAAAAGATAAAAAAACAGAAAAATGAATGAGAGAATTGGTCAACCTTCACTATCCTCCCTGATAAGCTTTAAGCCCCCCACGGTGAATCTTTCTGCAGGACTAATATAGCCCAAGTTATGTGGTGGGATGCCTCCTCGTATATCCCAGAAGTATTGTCTTTTATAGTATATATAATCGGAAAAATACAGAAATAAACAAAGCAGACTCAACTAAACAAAACAAATAAATAATTCTTACAATTTTTTCAACAAATTTGAACCAATGCCCAAAATAGGAGAGTGAGTAATTCCATAAATCAAGCAAATACAAATAGCGAATGAATAATAAGAGTTATTTCATAATCATCTTAACACATTATTTTTTAATAACAACACAGCATATAATACAATGTTAATAATGGCAATGGAATGAATTTATAGTCAAGCATAACATAATAAATTAATCAATAATATTATTTAAACATATTCCAAATTTCAGAAACATATAATTTTTATTTAATATAGTATCCTTACAATATAATGTAATATTGTGTGCAAGCTAACTAAACAATGAATAGCAGAATTCCTTTTTCTGTCCTTATTTCGAATTTATAAAATCAAACAGTTGATGGAAATAGTATAATACATATAAATTTACAATCATCTTACGAATACGCTCTTTCCTTATCATCTGCGCAGAATTAAATCTTCGTTGTGTTGGTTTTTTCATTTACGTTGTCATGTTTATCATTAATCAACATAATTTATTTATTTTTGGTTTTTTGTTCGGGGGTCCGGGTATCAATATAGAAGAGTATCTATGTGAACCTTTCTCTTCTATAACCAGTTTATCGAGAACATAAATTAGGATGTTCAAATTTATAGAGTTTGGTTGATCCATTGATATTTTCTTTTTTTAAATTTTTTAAATTTATAACCACTTCATTCAGGTGTTGTAGTGTAAAGAAAGAATATGGGCTTGTCATCGTCTCGCAGCAAAAAAAAAGAAGAAAACAAAAAAATAGATTAGTAACAAATATTGGAAATTTTATGACACCAGTTTTTCATGGGCTCATAAAAGTTTTAGTCTGTAGTATCTATAGTATCTCAAGTTTGGTATCAAAATCAAATCTAGATTTGATTTATTCAAAAATATCAGAAAATAAAAATATCCATTATATAGCAACATCTCTGACTAGCTCTATCTATAAATAGTAGCTTCTAGTTTTGGTCCAACAGTTTTTCTATCTAACTATTAACATAGTCTTACTTAAAATTACGACGCACAAGCATACTACGCAAGCATACTTTTATCAGATAGGAAAGATAGGAAAGTGTGAACGGAAATAAAGAAGTCAGAGAGGTTCAGAAGAAGGGACAGTGACAGAGGGACATAGGTCCAGAATCTGGAGTACAAAAGGGGACAAGGGTATATTTTTTAAAAAAAATTCTTTTTCAAATTTATACTTTCCCATTATTTCCCAAGTTCGAAGAAGTACTTGAAACTTCATGAATGACGCTGAGATCAATTTCCATATTCGGAAGTGAGCTGGATCTCAGTCTTCATTAAATAATTATAATGAATGCCTCCAAGGCATTTAATATAACATGGTTCATTAGACATTTGTGCACCATATATCAGTGGTTGTTTTTGATTATAAAAGATATGAACTGGTGTTTTTAAAGGTCCGTAAAGGCAGTAACAAACCTCGGAATGGGCAATTGACCATAGGAACATCAGAGTTAGTCGTTGGATCTCGTTTTTCTATCATGTTGGTCTGATTTCCTCTATGCCAGGACTTATATTTTAACAGTAATTGGCCCTGTAGATTCTTTTTGGCGGTATTTATGTCAACTGATGTGTGTCTATCAGTGTTTAATACAGAAGCATGGAAAAACACTTAAATAGAGGGAATCTACCCCCTCCAGGGCTGTTGAGTTTCATTTGGAAATACTCCATTAGGGAATTGACTGTCTATGGCTGCACTGTTGAGACATGGTTCTAAATTTATCGAGCTGTGTGCGCTATGGGGTGGAACGTGAAAGGGCATGCCGCTACTACGTTTGTGTTTCACGCAATAGTCTTTCGCCATTTACATCCTCACTCTCATACAATCTTCTTATGCCATGTCAGTTGCGTTGTCATTGTTTTCTGAGGGGAGAGAGAGGCTTAATGTTGTTTGAGAGCGAAGAGGTGAGAGGCACTGTGTCATAAAAATACAGCGAGAGATTTTTCATCATTGCGGCTGAGAGGAGATAATGGCTTTAAGGACTTGACTGCCCAACCAATGCAATCAACTCCTTTATCAAGTACTGGTGTTCCTCTATATATTTGCGTTTGAGGTTCCAGTGTGATGAGAGCTATTGTATGGTGTGTGGATTGTAAGTTGCCATGTATGTTGTGTCTGTCGTGTTGTAGTTCATGAAGTCTGTGTAGACGATTAGTGGGATTATATCTGAGTGTGCGAGCCCGGTTTACTGAAGTTGTCTCTGCATATAGAGTGAGTCCTGCCAATGTGTGTGGTACTACTGTTGGGCTGCTCTTTGGGTGTTCTTCGCTCTAGTGTGCTTGAAGTTCGTTATATGTAATACGAGGTTCGTGTATACTTTTCCTTGAGTTGCTGTTGTTTAGATGTCAGATTATTGTCTGTGCAGTTTTGGTGTTATCGTCGGGTGGTGGGGATATCCATGTTGTGGATGGCGTTGGACGTTACCTTCTTCAGGTCTTGGCACGATCATTATTGTTGCTTGAGTGTTGGGAGGCTGAGTGGGTAGTTGTGATGTGTTTGCGGCCGTGCCCGCATCGACTCTAACATGTGAGGTCCGTTAGTGCAGTCTTTCAAGGGAAAACTGCCGTGACTGGTTCGGGTCATTTACAGTTTGGACCGGCACGTGGAAAAGTCTAAAGCTCTCCTTTTTACTTGTCTGGAGGTGTGAAGTATACCGTTTATGCGACACAGCTGGTTGACTCGCGCTATAAGACTCAACTGCGCGGTTCGACAGAACAGTGATGATGAGTGCTTGTGGTTGAGTAAGGATTTCAGCTTTGACATATTATTAGACCATTGCAGTTTTCTAAACTCCGTTGATAAGAACGCTGAATATAGTCTTCCAGTGTTGATGCTCCCGTGTGCTTGTGAAAACTGTTTTGCTAAGATGATGATGTGTGCATCACCTGTGTGATGTAAGACCATTACCGACTGTATTGACCAAGCACTACTCTCTTTTCAAGTTTGTGACTCTATTGCATCATGCCTCCGAAAAGTGGCGGGGCCATTCTTCACCCCAAAAGGCATCTTTAAATATTCGTATTGGGCGAAGGGAGTAGAAAAAGCGGTCTTCTCCACACTATCAGGCTCCATAGCTACCTGATAATACCCACGAACGAGGTCTATGGTGGAAAAATAGTTGTTCCCATACATGTCATAAATCATGTCTGTAAGGTTGGGGAGAGGAAACGAGTCAGTTTTAGTTACAGCGTTCAGTTTCCTATAATCGATACAGAGACGCAGCTTCCCATCCGGTTTTCGTACGGGAACCACAGGAGCTGAGTAAGGTGACTTACTTGGGCGGATGATATCTTGCTCCAGCAATTCTTTACACTGCCGCTCTATCTCCTGGGCCAAGGGTCCTTGAAACCGACGAACAGGGAGGCGTACGGGTCGAGAACTTTCTACTTCGATAGTGTGAGTTATGTTGGTGGCCACTCCCACATCGTGGTCACCAAAACTAAGAACATTTTTATATTTCATTAGGACAGCTATAAGGTCTTGTTTTTGGTGTTTATTAAGAGGTATATTTTGAAAACAAAAAGCCTCTTCCAACTTCTCTGCATTCCAGGTATCCCGGCGGCATGAGGTATCTCCAGCGGGTACCGGCTCTATGGGGTAAATGTTTATGGGAGGACAATCTTTTTCACTAAGGGAGAAAAGTTTCCCCAAAACGGTATTTTTTCTGAAAAACTTTGTTTTGTAGGAAGGATTCAAAACAGCGATCTGGTCCGCGGAGTCCATATTTAACACTCCTGATACAGGGATGATGTCTTTCATGTTGTTTCCCTGAAAACCCGCCACGTCCAAGGAACCGTTTGAGGTTTTAACCGTTGAGAGGGTTTTAACCTTTACCATTTTGGCTGAAAAGGGGGGAATGCAAATGGGATAAACATTGACACATTTATAGAAAGGAATCGAAAGGCTAAGATCATTAGCTATAGGGCCATATTTGTTCCCTGACCTATGTACAAGAGTTCTGTTTGTAAGGTCTGGAAGAAGATCATTTTCTTTTAAAGCTACGGCTCCCAATACTAGGGGAGCAGGCATCATTTCACCAGGTATTATCAGGAAGATGACAGGTTTAGTAACATAATCCACATCAGGGAAATATAAGGGGGTTTCTACGTAACTGTCGACAGGTATTACATGATCTTTGATCAATCCACTTACGGCCCGTATGCCAATGTCTGAAGATGAGTGTAGAGTTAGATTTTTTACATCATTTTCGATGATATCAGTACCCATCAGGCTAACTCCAGCTCCATTGTCCACCATGCAACCGTATGATCCGGAACTATGGAGGCTGAATGATACTGCAATGATCAATGGATCTGTAAGAGGATATTTTACATTATCTTTAACTGTACAGGCTTGACGATCCAACTGCGCAGATGACTGTGTAGGTGTTTCAGCAATAGACACCAGTGTTTCAGCAAATTTTACTTTTTTGTCCAGCCCCTTTTTCAACTGTCCGTCATTGGTGTGTGAGTCGCTCACCGAATCTTTCTCCACCAGGGGACTCAACGCTGGGGAGACTGGTAATTTAAAGGTTGTGCCTGGGCCTCTTCAATTCCCTTACACTGCCCCTCATAATGGGACCTCAAACAGTAGGCACACGGGTCCCGAAAAGGCCGTTGTGGGGGCGGTGCGTAACTAGACTGCGCCTGTGGGGGCTGAGACTGTCGTTCTAATTTTTCTGCGTTATCCCGGGATATTTTTTTCAAAGAACTATTAATATATTCTTTGGTTTCTCTAGGAACTGAAGGATCTGGGATTGGAGTTTCGTTATCAGGAGTACGCTTAGGACACCTAATGCCAGGGTGAGGACCGCGGCAAAAAGGACAAATAATACTACGTCTATTAGTAGGGGGTGATGGAGACTTTCTGTAAGAGCGACACTCCGTCCTGATATGACCAGGCTTTTTGCAATAACTGCAAATACCTAAATATTTATAGCAGTTTTTCATTATGTGGCCAGTCTTTTCACAATAGTCGCAAAGAAGTTGTTGCCGATCTATTGTTTTTGTTCGTTCTGCATTATGACTTCGAGCATCGGAAGGTTTTGCAGGAGCGGTACTATGACGGTTATAATTTGATTTCTGCTGAGTCGGTTGCTGACTTACTATAGTCTTACTATTTTCCCTTTTTTTCAAAGTATCCTCCCACTTTGGATACATGACTGAGTTAATTTGGATTACGGAATCCACACTCTCATTGAGATCTTCAAGAGGACGTTCTTTACTTCGGCGTCGAGATGAGGGCTTCTCTACGATTTCATCAGTGGTGGCTTGAGCGATAGAATTCGGGAATACGTTATTTTCAGTTTCCAGCGAATCGGCAAAGTTGACGATTTTTTCCCACGGTGTTCGACGAATTCCGTCCAATTCTTGCATTTTCATATATTCTCGGACGCTTTTCTCAATATATGGGGGTAAGCTGCACAAAAAAGCTGTGCGCAGCGAATCATGCTTTCGCATGTCAATCCCACGATATGCACGTCTAGCAAGTCGTTCAAGACGTAATGCATACATCCGAATAGATTCGCCTGGGACTCTATGAGCAGCGTGATACGCTTGTGTTTTGTATTCTCGTTTCCTTTTCTCCTCATCTTCATACCAAACTACAAGAGTATCCCTGACTGAGAAATAATTACGGTCGTCTTTTGTTAACAGCTTATATAATTTCAGAAACTGACCTTCTAGCTGACGACCCAATAATCTTAACCATTGCTGAGGACTGTTGGGATAATGTAGGCTGCAATAGTCTTCGAAGTCTTTGAGATATACAATGAGGTCTTGCTCGGCCTCATATTTGTATTTCCCAGGGTCAACGACCTTTAATTTCTGGGAATTTTTCAGAAGCTGTACGAGTATCAGGATGGCTTCTTGCATCATGTCAATTTTCTGTTTCATTTGAGGTCCTGAATACATATCAGGCTCATCATCAGAATTGTAGTTCTATTGATTATTTCGTAGCTTTGGCGATGTTATATATCTCGACGTAGGTATTCCAGATTTATACTCATTCGAGTGCTGTCTCAAATCCCTATGTTTCTCAGGTTTACTGTTAAAATCTTTTCTATACTTAGGCAACGGGTCTTCTGCGAGCAAAGTTTTCTTCGCAGAGGCATTGGGCCTCTCACCGACCTGAGTAAGTAACCCATGCTTATTTTTTCTAATATCTATAGTCAAGTTTCTTTGTTCAAACTCTTCCTCAAACGAGGAATTATGATCATCTTCTTCATCTTCTTGGAAAGAATTCTGTTCTGCATATATTTCTTCGGCTACTTGCTTTTGTTTATGTAACCTTTCATTCAAGGTCTGCAATTCTTTGAGGGTAAACATTCCATCTTCGATGGGTTTACTATCTTCTGAGTTTAACTTACCCCTTTTAACAGGGGCCATGCTACGTTTGTTGTAATTTATGTTTCTAGTAGTAGCTAAGTTTAAAGATTCCAATGATATACCATAGGCTTGCGTTGGACCAGTCTTTTTCTTGATCGCTCCAGTAGCCTTTGTGCTTTCTTTTCTACCATTTTTACCAAGAAGGTCTAAGTTATCCTTCAGTAAGGGTTTATTTGCTTTACCGTTGGACATTTTTACTACCTATCCTACAGATGAGCTAGTCTGAGTGCTAATTAATTCACGAATAAGAGAGGGCGTACAGAAACGCAATGACAATGTGTAAAGAGACGACGAAAATAGTGAACCAAGTCACAATGTGTGCGCGGCGGCTTATCAAACGAGAGACCAATCAGGGTCCCTGTTCGGGCGCCAAATAAATTTGTGTATATATGTAAAGGAGAGGATATACGGGGGTTTCAACCAATGTACTGAAAAATGGGTTGAACCCCGGGTTTGTATATCCAATCCTTTGTGGTTCACAATTTATTATTGTGATCGTTATGATCCTAAAGCTGAATAAATTTTATGAGGTAATAAATTTAATGAAAACAACTTAAAGGAAAAATTTAGGAAAAATGGTGAAGAATTCTTAAGAACTATACCTTTGATGGTCTAACACAACTTCTTAATTCTGGTGTGCTATCACTCATCAAGAATGGCCAGTCCTTCTGAAAAAGAGAGCAGTAGACTTTCGTCTAGGCCAGATCACATCATCACAGGACCCTAAAGGATTCTGCTTGACAAGCGTGTGCGTCAAAAGGTGTTGTAAGTTGGTTCACAGACAACTGATGTAATATGTTGGTAAGTCTTTAAGGTTAAGTTCTTTTTTAGGAGGGATAGAGAAGAAGTATATTGAAGAATTTAGGATTACTAAGAGACGAATAAAACTCTATGTTTATTTAGGCTGAGTTATAGACAGCAGTGAACTATTAGCTCGATAACCACAAAGAGGGAAAGTTATGTCGCTAATATATATATTCAAATGGTTTCATGTTCTTCAATGTTCTTTTAACTTTTTATTCTTATAACGGTCAATTATAAGTAATCATTAGTTTGCTTTGTTATTGGATATTTTGGAATTTTTTAGGTAGGCAATTCTTATAACAATCATGTAATTTTAACAATTTATTAGGTTTTAATTATAAATTAAAATTGTTACACCGTCATCACCATCCTCGTTAATGGTTAGTTTATCTATAAGTCTTTTATATAATTGTATGTAGTTCGAATGATTTTTACCTTAACTTTATTTCTTTGCAGGAATTATAGAATAGTCATATCATGAATACACTGATAGAGTTTTTAAATTCTATAATCAGTAATCTGGTTAAATTTTTTTTCATTTCAGATATGGAACTAATATTTATGGTTTCTTACAATTATAACAGGATTTTCACAATTAAGTTACTAATATATCGCCACGATCGTAAAGTTAATATCTCTATGTAGATGTCATGTCTTTCATAATATAAGGAATATCTTTTTATTTATCGATTTGCAAATACCTGTTTCAGATAAAAAATAATATCCTAGGAGATATAAAAAAAACCCCCCCTCCCTGTCAAACATAAATTCAATCTATTACTAAGTCCTCATATATAGGCATTTGTCTTTGTTTTATTAACTAAGTTTTTATAAACCATAAGGCAGCACCATGATGAGGCTAATATTTAACTATAGTCTGCCATGTTCAATTTTAATTAATATTTATATCATTTAAATTATTCGCATATTATGGTAATTTGGAAAAAATAACTCACCTTACTCTATTACTATTTATCTATACTTCTAAGGAAAAATAAGATAGAAGAGGGTGTAAATTTGCCTTCTTTATTTTTTTAGGATCTTTTAGTATTACAGAAGGGAGTCCTGTACTCCTATCAACATATAGGAGTTAATCTCAATTGTAGACATAACAGGCAAAATTAGTGGATACAGATGTAACCAGATTTATCTAAATCATGTAAGTATTTTTATTATAATTATTCGTGTATTTTAAACTTTTTCGCTTACCGTGAAGAAACGTTTTTATAAGTCATACTTTCTTTAATTGAAATTAAGATTATAAATAATTCTTTATAAACATATTTATTATTACGTTAAACACTCGACCTGTCAAAATTGTTTCAATATGGTTTACAATCCAGAGAGTCTTTGATTACGTTTCAGACGGCTAACTATATGTGTACTTTATACATGATATTCTGTTGGTATATTATTAATTTCTAATTAACGCATAGTATAGTATCATTTGCAGCAATTGGTAGGGAATGAGCACCATTATTGGATGGAAGAGATGAATATTGCTAATTGGGTGTCCCCGTTGTGGAACATATATAAAATCTGATGTGTATAGACATGAGATAATAAAAAACAGCATAGAATCTTAAAACAATCTGGTAATCTCTTTCGTTTGTGAGCTTTCTCAGGAGTTCGATTTTATATATAAAGTCTTAAAAAAAAGTAATGAATGATGCAGGTTAAATACGGTTGTCTTTCTATCATATAATATAATACAACGTATACATGTAATATATAGTACATGAACACACAGTTAAGGAGGAGTCACATGGTATCGTATTCGAGACTGTCCCGCACATAAAGACAGTAAGTCAAGTGTTCTATAAATAAATTTGCCCAACATGCTCATGCAGGGTAAGTAGGCTTTAAGGATACCTGCTTATTTCCACTATTTGCTTGTGAATCTAGTGAGCTTCTACGGTGAGTGCTCAGAAGGATCTATTCGAGATAGTACACGGTGAGGAGAGTGCGTCGTGGTTGAGAGAAGCTTTGCTCAAGTGAGTCCACTGCAACAAACTCCTACAGCAAACTTCCAAAAAATTAACTGGAATCTCTCTTATCTGCACGATGGATCTTACCCTTTGCACAGGTTACTTATTAATGAATAAATGTTTTCTGAGACGAGTCAGATTTAATCACGCTTCTTCCTTATTTTTCCTTTCTATCATGTCCCCTGGTCTTCTCACCTATTATTGCGTCGCTATCTGCTATAAGAATATTATTGGTTTCTTGTGTCAATGAATTGTGGTGAAAATATTTTTGATAGCTTTGTTATTTCATATTGAAGATTCTCATCTTAGATATAATCTGTACTATTTCTATTACAGAACATCATTCCTAGCTTACCTCAGGCCACTCACTCATTTATAGACTTCATGAAAATAATTCCTATATGATCTACGTTCACTTATCTCATTTCTATATATCTATTTAGTATTTTCTATAATAAGAGCCCAACTTAATATCCCAATTTATCTTCTCTAAATACTGGCCTAACATATGAACTATTATATACCTACAACTTTACTTTTAAACTTTCCTTGCTCTTGTAAACTTACATATGCGATTTATTTATATCATACCTAGCATTTTATAGCTTACCTTATTTCTAATTATTGCTTCCATTACACTTGATATTTAGCAACTTTCATATTATCTTTCGTTTACATCACATTTCTTTATCATTCTCCTACGATTTGTTTTTGGTCTTGTCACGTTTCTTGTTTTGGATGAGGTACTTCCTATTTTTTGCCTGATTCTGTGCTGGATTGTGATTGGTACGCCGCCTGTATGCCGTCTTCAAACAAAACCTAATCCCGTAAATACCCGTTATCAGAAGCACTCTTTCTCTTAAGCGAGATACATAGACTGCAGTCCATATCCATCTACTACATGTTGGTGTGAGGATATATAAAGTGCTTGAACTTGCCACGCTATAGAGTAGCCACGGTAAAGAATCTTACACGTTTATACTATTAAAATTCGTTATATATATAATATATAGTATTATATTAAATCTATTTAGGAAAACACTCCTATATTATTATACAACCTTATATAA
>JABUQX010047066.1:0-5000 GCA_015478945.1 Trachelipus rathkii
GAGAGATGAGGGAGAATGAAGAAGTTGAGTTTTAAGAGTGAATTCACAGAGATCGCGGCTGGCTCCACTGAGAAATCCCAATCAGATCAGGCAAGAATTGAATCGGAAAACTGTAAGAGAGCAACTCTAGATACAAAAGAGGGAGCACTTTTGAAATGATGGAGGAATGGAGAGTTTTTGTTATCGGTAAAGAGTGAACAGAGTTTAGAAGTCCAGCTACGGAAGATCGTTGATGAAAAGTAGGAATAAAGTTTGGGAGATAAAACAGAACCCATGAAGGAACACCACAACTTAATGAAGAAAGGAGAAAGAGGTTTACTACATCCAACAAGCAGCTGAAATGGAAACGATCTGAAAGAAAAACTAGACAAGAGTAAGCAAAGCAAAGGTGGAAATCCAAAGGAAGGTAGCTTAGAGAGTAAGCGATGCGTGTCGTAACCTGTCAAAAACGCTAGATATGTCAAACGCTACCCAACAAGACTCCAAATAGTCCTAAGGGAAGAAGATCATAGATCAGTGGTATATATATATATATTATAATATATATATATATATATATATATATATTATATAATAATATATATATATATATATATATATATATATTATATATATATATATATATATATATATATATTATATATATATATAACTACCTTTTAACCATGCTTTAATCCCTATGCAGGGGTACCCGGAAGGGACCACAGAAATCTATATATATATCTATATTATATTATTATTATATATATAATATATATATATAATATATATATATATTATATATATATATATATAATAATAATATATATATATATAATATAATATATATATATATATATATAATATATATTATATATATATATATATATATATATATTATATATATATATTATATTATAAATATATATATATAATATATATATATTTGTGATGGAGCGAAGCTGAATTTTTGCATAACCGCGGTTGCGTTTTTTTTTTGTGGTTCCTAATTTTTTCAACAACCGCGGTTGCGTTTTTTCTGCGGTTCTTAAATTAACAACAACCGCGGTTGCGGTTATGCAATATAAATAAAACTTAACAATTGCTTTGTTTACTACTACTACTACTAATAATAATGATAATGATAATAATAATAAAAATAATAGTAATAAAATAATAATAATAATAATAATAATAATATTATTATTATTATTATAACCTTGAAAGTTTCTAAATTTCTGGTCATTTAATGTGCAATTTAGCCTCTGTTTACAAGTGTTACCAGAGTACGGAAAGAGGACCCATGCACAATGCACAACACCATCCATTTCCTCATCCTCCGCCTTTTGGAAACTGGAAAGTATCCGACTAAGGGTGCTTCTTTAGTTATTCGCGTTTGTAATTGAATTTTAGAAGCGGCAAGTTAGATTTAAGGAATAAAAAATTTTCAGCATTTTCTCCTGTTAATCTCATCCTTTTCTCGTTATAAATTAATCCAGCTCTGCTGAAAAGTTGTTTGTTTGGTATACTACTGGATGGGCATGACAAATATCTTTTAGCCATCATCTTCAACTCTTTAAAGTTATGTTCGTTCCCTCTCCACCACATTAGAGGTTCATCTTAGAGATCGATTCTTTTTTCTTTTTGATATTTTGCTATTTCATCCAAAACACTTTTATTGAATTCTTTTTTTTTGTATCATCCATCATCATCACCACTTGATTCTAAATGAGTATTCAAAGTTTCAAACAGAGTTTTTGGCTTGGATGTTGAAGGTCGATTTATTTCTGCAGTTTCAATTCTTTAAGGATGTCTGTTAATAGATGTATCTTTTACCATATTCTGAAGAAAGTTCCTTACATTGTTTTGTTATTTCTTCCTGAACTTCCTTCAAAACATCAGAAGTTGTAAAAAATTTCCCTTTATATCGAGCATCTAGATACGTTTCGACGGAATGCAAGAAATTTCTTTCCAAATTATCAAATCTACGAGTTAACCCCGAATTTATTGTTTGTTCAGCTGATTTAAGTCCCTCTTCAGCCTCGAGATCTGAGATCTGGTAAAGAGTTTTTAATGATACTGTCATAATTTATTTTAAATTACTTCATTTGCCACTTGTGGCCAGTTTTCCTTTTGGGTTTTGATGACTGGATTCGCGAGTGGTTGATTTGCAATCGTGATCAAGGGAATTGTGAATGCACTAGTCATCACTATTTCCTTTTTAAAGTTTGTAAATAATAATCTTAATAATCATTTATATATATAAAAATTAAAATTTATTAATAGAAACTTGCCCTGAAAGTCGGTATCATTTGCACCAAGAAATCTCAAAATTTCAATACCGTACTCTGATAAAGGCTTATAAGAGTAAAGTACCCTTCATAATTGGGCTACGCCCTTGAAACTCACAATATTAATTCATTTAATAATAAATAGTTAAAGTCCCAAGTTGGGGACCCTTGGGTTACCTGTAACCCCTAAAAATGGGGTTAGGGGCTGGAGCCCCCCCCCCATATCATTTTTGTCAATTTTCTCACCGGATTCTTCTTATTCATGTCACAAACTATTATTATACCAATTTTCAGCAAAAAAGATTATATATTTCGATATATATATATATATATATATATATATATATAATATATATATTATATATATATATATAGTATGTATATATATATATATATATATATTATATATATATATATATATAATATATATACACAGAACCTTCAGAATTGATAAATGAAACCGATACAAGAAACCGGTTTTACACTTAAATTCCCTTTGACAACGTTTTGAAATTTCAAACTTCCCTTAATTATACTAAAGATATAGGACTATATTTTGATAAAGTCTGACATTGATTAAAGTTGTAGTTTCGTAATTATAAACATAATAGTCCGCCTACAAAGATAGGCCTTCAATTTGAAGATTATCATAATTTGAAGGTGTTCCTTCTCCCTCCTCGTTGCCCAGGTGTTCCAAGGGTGCCGGAGGTGGTTGATATTTCAAATTGATCACAACACTCCAACCTTTCACTTGTATAAATGTTATTGACCTTTTCGAAATGAAAGATCAAATTTTTCTTAGGTCAAAGACCCCTATTTTTCTATATTGAAATTGTGACATATTTTAGTTCAAAATCGTCCTAGAGAAATAAAATTTACATCAAATTAATCAGAAAAACATACAGAATCTGATGGTTATTGTTAAAATTGATAATCATCTTTAATTAAAAGATTACAATTATATTATAATCTCTATGGAATAAAAAATATCGAGTTAGCAGCATGTGATAGAGGTTGCCAAAGACTGCTATTTAAACTGTCAGTGATTTTTATAACAAATCCATAGAAATTTATTCAATAAATTTATTTATTTATTATATAGTTTTAAATTTGCTATCTTTTGATAGTAAATTTGTCATTAAAACATCAATAATTTAATTTGAGGTTTAATTGATTAAATATTAGTTAGCAACCGCGTTAGCATCTTTTCGGTGGTCTATAAAAGTAGCAAGCGCGGAAAAAAGCCTTCATATCTTAATTACTGCACTTGCGATTGACTCTGTCCTTAATTTGCATTCCGAGTCGAATCAGAAATTCTTCAAGATTCATTTATAATGCAGTTCGAGTAATGTAATATTTTTGATGAGGCTTATTTCTCAAACGAGCTTCCCCTTTCAATATTTTAGAGACATCATCACCTTTTTTGGACGTGACATGTCGACATTTAATTTTAGGGCTGATGAATTCTTTTTTTTTTATAAATTCACAGCGGCAAAATTGAAACATTTCCTTCCGTTAAATGGTGATCGTAGGAAAAATTCGTGTAGATAGTGTCATTTATTACGCCTTTTCTGGACCACTAGGTATCCCCATTAATGACTTCGTGTCACCCTTCTCTCCTATTTCAGATATTAGCAAAAAAGGCTTCAATTTTGATTCGTTTATACATTAATTTTTGATAAGTGCTTTAACTTTATATATCAAATCAGTCTCTCTGATTTGAGTTTGTTCAGCAGAAATAACTCAATTTTTGACGTGGACACCGAGTTGATATATAATGTTGATGTGCTTCTAATAGAATAGTTCGCAAAGACTTGGACTAATCCGATTTCGCCTACGGTTATTTGGTAGCTGGTTTTTATCACCAGACCAAATATCTGTGCAAATCACCTTCCAAGTCGCCTTTTTATTTCGTCTCAATTTTCATGTCCAGTTTTATTATATTAGGATGGAGATTTCTTCGAGGTTTTTGTCTATCTTTTATTCTCCTCTCTCTCTTCGGCGAAAGCTTAAAAGTATAATATTTCCACACACATTTTTTCCCAACGTGATGTATACTGATTTTTTGTTTATTTTTTTTAAACATACAAATTTTTAAAATCATACTCAAAAAGTAAGCAAAACGCTAAAAGGGGAAAATTGGGAAAATAAAAGATTTAATAAAAATTAAAAGTTAAAGAAAAGTAAGTAAAAACGTAGAAATTGAAGGAATAAAATTCATTATAATAAATGTCTTATAGAGAAAAAAAAATCTCGTCATGGTTGAAATTAGAAATTTCAATCAAATAAAGTAGGTCATAAATTATTGCCTCGTCACTAAAAAATGAGAATCATCTTTTAGTAATGTTAAAACTTAGATTTTAAATTCCAAAGAACGTAGTAGATAAAAAGATCAAAAAATACTAAATAGAAATCAAAAGAAAATTTTTTGTAAAATTTCAGAACGTGAAGTTTTGAATTTTTCAAGAGTCGTCGTAAAATCGATTCTTGTCATAAAAATGTTATTGTAACATTCCCCCTTTAAATATTATAAATGGAAATCGTTCTTTATATATATATTTGTTAAATTATATATATAAATCTATAAAATTTTACTTAGAAATAATAAAAATTGTCTTAACAACTGATCACGTTCCGAAAATTTTCCGAGTCGAAAATTGACAAATAAAATAGCTACTTGAAATGACTCATCCAATTAAAATTACTATTTGTAATTGAAATTATATAATT
>JABUQX010047066.1:10000-15000 GCA_015478945.1 Trachelipus rathkii
CTGTTTGTGTAATATAAACACAATTACTTTAAGTTAGTTTTAAATACTTCTAATAACAATATTCATAAATTAGTTTATATATATTATATATTATATAAAAATCCACACCACTACTCCACTGTACCTAGGTTCAATATTTTTTTTTTATAAACAATATAATTTTGATATGTATCTTTAGTTTGAATTTATGTATGAATTTAACCTTCTTTATAAGGTATTCCACATTTTACACGGTTTTATTCCGTATATATATTTATAAAAATAACCCCTATTTTAAAATAAAAATTTTTTTTTGATTTTTTTTAGATTCACGAGACACTCTTTCATGTATAAAAAATTCTTATATCAATATTTTCTCCAGAACCAGCGCTTTATACCGGTACATCTGAGACCGGTTCATCGGTTCAACATTTTTTGTTGAACATATTATATTACATTTAATCTTATAGTTTTTAGACATTTTAATATATTTTTTGTGCTCAAGACAACAATTTCTTTTTGTACTAAGTCACTGTGTACTGGTACAATATTTTTTATACTTTGTACCAATCTATATTGTACTTGTATTATAAATCAACGTTTAATCTGATAAATTTAAATATTTTAACATTTTAGTGTCTCAAGAACTCACAATTTTTCTCTCTATATATTTTTAAATTGTTTTATTTGGATTAAAAAACGAATTCCCATGTGTCGATTCTATCAGATAGGTGAACCTCAAAGTATATGGGGAACACAAAAATAATCAACCCGTAAAACATATTACGGAGTCGTGTACGCAATGCTATTTAAACGAGGGCAAAAAAATAAATTAATTAGATTCCAAACTCTGAAGCTATTAAAGACATTAGAATATACTTACTCATTTTGAAGAAGTTAGATATTAATAGCTGAAATTGACGATTAACATCGCCGCAATTTTTGGTACCGATGAGAATTCATTAATCGATGATGAAGAAAATTATTTAAGGCATACCACCCTATTAAAAACCATTAATGACATTAAATATCAAATTAAAACACTTACTAAACCACCTTCGCGACCAGCTTCGCGTCCTACATCACCGATTGTCCCGGCTACCCCTAGAGAGCCGGAGGCATTTAAACGTCCCATTAAAAAACTACCTACCTTTAGTGGCAATATTTTAGAATATGCCTCTTTCATTGAATCATTTGAAAACTATGTCCGAGGTCAGAATTACTCTGACCTTAGTAAACTTGATTTATTATTGGACTGCCTTCAAGGCACAGCAAAACAGATGGTATCTGGCTATGCCATCACCGGTGATAATTATAAAGTTATTCGAGGTCTTCTTAAAAAGGATTTCGATAGCCCCGCAAAGGTCAAGGAGACCTTAATATTAAAATTAACTACACTAACCCCACCAAAGTATGAATACTCTGATCTGTATGCTTTTAAAGCCGATGTACATTGCTATGTCGAATCTTTAAAAGTCAAGGGCTTGACCGTCAATGACGATACTGGCTCTACTATCTTGGGTGTTTTACTGGCCCAAAAATTGCCTTCACAAATTAAAGAAAAGGTTAAATGGGAACATGTCGGTAAAGATTGGACCCTTGATTTCCTTTTTGATATGTTAAACCAGGCTCTATCAGTTTTAGAGGCCTCAGGTCAAACATTATCCAACAAGGACAATAAAAATCCCCCTAAAAAATCTGAGCATACTTCACCTTCCAATAATAAATGGAAGGGACAAGGGGCCAAACCCAAACAATCGACTATATTAAATACAAATGTAAACTCACCATCTCAAAAGTCCAATAATAAACAAAACTACCAGCCTAACCAAAATAAACCTAACTTTAATAACAACTTTAATAGGTTTAACAATAATAAACCCCCTAACCATCAAAATAGAACCCCATATTATAATAACAATCAAAATAATTATCAAAATCGCCCTTCAAATAATAATCATAACCTCACTTTTTATAATAATAATGGTCAAAATAACCCTATAAAATGTCGTTTCTGTAACAGCAATCACTACACTGCCAACTTGCAGTTTTATAAACACTCTTGAACTTCGAAACCAAATTGTCCAAAATCATCATTGGTGCCGAAGGTGTTTGAGCAGCAGTCACCCTACACCTGAGTGTCAAAACAACAAAAAGTGTTACACTTGTCAGTCTCCTGAGCATCATACTGCTCTTTGTCCCCAATATAAAAAACCAGAGTATGTTACAACTGTACCCCAATCCGCTTCAAACCACCTAACCTCCACCTTGTTGGCTCAGAGCCATGGTGTAGCTCTTCCCATAGCGGATTTAAAAATAAATAAAGGAGACAAACCCATCTTAGTTCGAAGTATTTTCGATCAAGGATCTCAACTCTCGTTGATATCGAAATCAGTGGCTAAAATATTAAACTGTATTCCTCATTCCACTGTTAACATCTCCATAAACGGAATTAACAAAAAGGGCACCCCTTCGGTGCATGATGTGGTCACAATAAACATCAGTACCAAGGAGGGGGTGATTCCTATATCTGCTGTTATAGTAGATCGCCTTCCCAACGATCTTAAAATACCTGGGCTTGTAAAGACCACACAAATGCTCAGACAATATCGTATCCCCCTTGCCAATCCTTATCCAACATCAGATGTTATTACGGATATTGGCTTACTCCTTGGATCCGACAACCTCCCCCATTTTCTCCAATCATATGAGAAAATAAACAATGTAAATTTGTTAAAAACAAATGTAGGTAATATTATTTGGGGCAAATTACCTTTTACTTCTGGTGGCACAGATTCTCAAGTCACTATTGTATCTTCTTTTAGGGCCGAAGTCCAATTTTTTGATCCTATAATTAGTTTTAGCCATTCTAATCATAAAAATATTGATCATTCTTCTTTTCTCCCTATAATTGAGGATGGAAAGAACCATTTAGCCTTTAGTGGAAATCCTGCCCTCTCTATAACTGAGGCAAGAGGACTCTTTATTAAATCGCTTCTACCTCGGCCCCCTTCGAAGAATGGCCGAGGGAGGGGTTGATAAATAGGATAATATTTCATATTTTTTCCCAAGGGAATATTATAGTATTTTACATGAAATGGAAGAAGCTCCGGAACAAGTCTTGAGCGAAGTCTTAGGAAATTATTATCCCTACGAAATAGTACAAAAATATGAATTTTGTTTTCTACTGAACTTGTGAGAACTCATCAACACCATTAAAAATATTGATCAATATACAAAGGAAATTTCTAGTACTGATTCTGCTATTTAATAAATAAAAATAGAAAGAAATATAAACATTATACTCAGCTAGAGGACCCCTCCCCCTCCTCTGTGAAGTCCAGAGGAGGAAGTATAACAAAAACCATCCATAGACGACCATTGAATCAGTTATAATGGTCTCTCTCTCATATTGGAATAATAACCTGAATGAGCGTATCTTATAGTGAAAAATCTACCCTTGAATCATTTAAGGAAAATTTGCGCTTTATAAATGGGAAATATGTGGTGTCCATTATGCCATGATAGGTACAAACCATCCCACTATAAACCGATAATTATATACTTTGTCGAACCAGTCGACTTTTATAGTGTAAATTAGACCGGATCAGATGAAACCCGAATTTGGTTAAACTCATATGATGAACAATAGAAGCTTCCCTGAACTTCATAGAGGAAGTAAAACCTTCCACCCCCTCCATCCTGAAGCCAAGTTACACTACCTACCCTACCTTCCCCATCATGGGGTGCGCAAAAATTCCTCTACAACTAAACTTCGTTTAGTTTATGACTGCTCATCCAACAATCCCAGTTTAAATTTCTGTTTACACAGTGGTCCGTCTCTGATAACAGATCTGGGAAAATTTATTATTAAAATTTAGAATAAAAAAGTACGCAACCTCATCAGATATCGAGAAAGCCTTCTTAGGCATTCGTTTAGCAGAAAAGGATCGAGATTCAACTCGTTTCCTATGGGTCAGAGACCCCTCAGACCCCCAATCGCCTATAGTGACATATAGGTTCAAATCAGTACTATTTGGAGCAACTTGTAGTCCATTTTTATTGGCAGCATGCCTCCACCACCATGTAAATAAATTCCAAACGGCATACAAGGATGCCATACTAGAACAAATTTATACAGATAACCTATCAGTAACACTTGGACACGAGGAATGAAATAAAACAATTATTTTTTGAAACCAGAAATCCTTATTTGCCAGAGGCCTGGTTTAAATTTAAAGAGATGGCTTCTATTCTCATCTCTCGCTGCCTTCAATGTTTTTCAAAGAGAAAGATCTGGCATATGAAAGAACCTTTTTTAAAAACTTTTAGGTATGGAATGGAAATCATTTCTTCCCGGATAACCAATGTCCTTACCCGCACTCGTAGCTTCGACCCAGAAGCCAATACTAAACGTAAAATACTACATAATGTTGCATCTGCATTTGATCCTCTTGGTGTTTTGTCACCCGTAGTTATAAGAGGCAAAATGCTTCTACAAAAAATTTGGAAATTAAAACTTGACTGGGACCACAAGATCCCCAATGATCTTCAAAAAGAATGGAGATCACTTGTGGTTCAATTTGAACAATGTTTAAACTTAAAATTGCCCAGGCAACTTATATATTCAATTAATGTGGAACTCCACGCCTTTTCCGATGCATCTGGCTCTGCATACGGTACCGTGGTGTATGTAGTCTCTTGTGCAGACTCGACACCCATATCAAAGATATTATTATCAAAAGTAAAAGTATCCCCCATTAAAGAGCTTTCCATCCCCCGATTAGAACTTATGGGAGCTCTATTATCATCTCGCATGTTAAAATTTATTATAGAAACGTTTGAAAATATATTAAATTTTGAAAAAATATATGCTTGGTGTGATAGTCAAGTCACCTTGCAGTGGATTTTTTCACAAAAACAACTCCCCACCTTTAACCAGAACAGGGTGGACGAGATTAGGAAAAAAATGGTTCCTCTATAGAGTGGATTAATGTCCCTCCAAGACAACCCAGGCTGAC
>JABUQX010047066.1:20000-22500 GCA_015478945.1 Trachelipus rathkii
CGAAAGCTAAAAAGTATAATATTTCCACACACATTTTTTCCCAACGTGATGTATACTGATTTTTTGTTTATTTTTTTAAACATACAAATTTTTAAAATCATACTCAAAAAGTAAGCAAAAACGCTAAAGGGGAAAATTGGGAAAATAAAAGATTTAGGGAAAATTTAATATAAAAGGAATAATTAGAACTATTAAATTCAAAGATTTGATTAAAAAATAATAATAATAAAAATTAAAAGTTAAAGAAAAGTAAGTAAAAACGTAGAAATTGAAGGAATAAAATTCATTATGATAAATGTCTTATAGAGAAAAAAATCTCGTCATTGTTGAAATTAGAAATTTCAATCAAATAAAGTAGGTCATAAATTATTGCCTCGTCACTAAAAAATGAGAATCATCTTTTAGTAATGTTAAAACTTAGATTTTAAATTCCAAAGAACGTAGTAGATAAAAAGATCAAAAAATACTAAATAGAAATCAAAAGAAAATTTTTGTAAAATTTCAGAACGTGAAGTTTTGCATTTTCAAGAGTCGTCATAAAATCGATTCTTGTCATAAAAATGTTATTGTAACATTCCCCCTTTAAATATTATAAATGGAAATCGTTCTTTATATATATATTTGTTAAATTATATATATAAATCTATAAAATTTTACTTAGAAATAATAAAAATTGTCTTAACAACTGATCACGTTCCGAAAATTTTCCGAGTCGAAAATTGACAAATAAAAATCGCTACCTGAAATGACTATCTTGTCCAAAAATCTTATTTATAGCCTTCTTTGTATAATTTTATTATATAAATATAATCTACATATATATATATATCTTTATATATATATATATATATATAATATATATATATATATAATATATCATATAATTATTATATATATATATATATATAATTATATATACATATATATAAAATATATATATATATATATATATATATAATTAATATATATATATAATATATATATATAATATATATATAAATATTGATAATATATATATAATATAATATTATTACTATATATTATATATAATATATATATTATTTTTATAATATAAAAAAATATATATATATAATATATATATATATATATATATATATAATATATATATATATATATATATATATATATAATATATATATTATATATATATATATATATATATATATATACAATCATATATAATTTTTTTGTAATAAAATAAATAAAATTTTTATGTTAAAGTTTAGCGAGTTTCTGAACTTTGTGTAACTTTCACGCCGCAATTTCCATGATAAATTGAAAATATAGTGGTTTGGTAGTAGGAGTTTTGGTGGTGGTGGAGGTTAGTTCCCATAAACAGGGGCCTTACCTCTGTTTAGTAATAATAATTAGTCTTCCCTCTATTAAACCTTGCTTGGCAAGTTCTAAATGGCCTCTAGCCTTCTTTGTAAGAACTAGATTCATTGAGGAACAAAAGCAAAGTTATTATCGGAATTCATCTTCTTACTGAAACACCTTTTGTGTCTTCACGAAGATCCTATTCCTCACAATAATAATTTAATTATTGGTAATTATTACCATTAAATAAATTAAATTATAAATTAATTTATTTATTTATATTAATTATTATTTTAATTAGATTATATAAATTATAAATTATTATTATTATTATTATTTTATTAATTATTAATTATTAATTAAATTATTATTATTATTATTTAAAAATTTAAAATTTTATCGGTGTTTTATTGTAGTGTAGTTAGTATATTGCTCTCTATTATTATTATTATTATTATTATTATTATTATTATTATTATTATTATTATTATTATTATTATTATTATTATTATTATTATTAATTATTTATATTATTGGGCTTTCATTAGTACTAATTATAGAAAGTCTTAGTAGTGTGCTGTTATTGTTACCGTTATCACAACAATTATTGTTGTTATTATTGTCATTATCTTCGAAAATTGACAGAGTTTTTTTCATCTTTGTCAACTTCCGAAAATATATATTTTTCAACATCAAAAAATTATACTACATCTTGTTCGATAACGTGGTACCAATATTCCGGAAAGTTCAGAAATAACCTTCCCCAAAATGAAAAATTTTATAATTTAAATTTAAAGCGACTTCCATATAAAATAAACTTAGTAAACTTTCAATAACAATATAAAAAATAAATTTCAGTTAAATTTAATATACGACAAAACTTTTTCGTCCCCAAAATCATCATAAATAAAATTCGATTCTTTTATGGATATTCGGTTTTATATAGGCAGTAAATTATAGAATCAATAATTATTCTTCATTCGTCTTGTATATATATATTAATTATCTGCTCCCACACGAGTCCACCAAAAATATATAATATATATATATATATATTATATATATATATATATATATATATAACAGTAAATTATATATATAAATAAATTATATATATTTATATATATTATATATATATATATATATATAATCATTATAATAT